>JAPMOR010101178.1:81455-189207 GCA_026543865.1 Argiope aurantia
TTCAAGTTTGAAAAGAACGGAACTGATCTAGCAAAAAAGTAAATTATACAATTCAAAAAGAATTTCTTTAAAGAAGTTGTATGCAGTAATACTAGTAAAAAACAACCTTGCGATTTTAAAAAGAAACACCTGTTGGGGAGGGTGGAAAATCAGGAGAATTTTTTTCCTTTCTTCTTTATTTCTTTCCTTTTCTATTCGGTTTTTCTATCGTCTGCGGTACATAGTGCCAAAGATGTCTGGAACTTGGAAATCTTTCTTTAGGAAAAAATGTTTACTTTAGTCATTCAATGTCTTTGAATCATTATGGATAATACATGGCACTTTTTAACATAAAAATAAGAAGAAAATTCATTTATAGTAATACATGAAATAGGAAAAAAGACATTGCAGCGTTATAATCAATATTTTTTTTCATTGTTAATATACGAAGTAATGAATAAATATCCTTGTTGTTTTTACTTTACCACTTATTATTCTGAAGATCTATTTCATTTAATTTTCTTATTTAATGAAAATTAAATGAAATAGAACTTAACTTGAAAATTCTCAGTCTAAGTAAAAATTTAGTAATGCCTATCAGAAATCCTTTTTATAGAGAAATAAGTAAGTAGAATTATTTTGAGGGGTATTTTTTTGAAGAGAGAATTTTACAATAATAGATAGTTAAATAATAAATGTTGCAAAAGAGATTTTCCTTGTTGGAATTAAAATAAAGTAATTAAATGATGCATACAGAGATTACTCAGAATTTTTAAAAATATGATTATGTATGAATGTATCGCTAAATGTAAAGCTATTGAAGAAAATTCAATAGAAATTGTCGAATAAATTATAATATTGACTTTTTGTAGATTTACTTTTGAGAAATCAATAATGTCTAGTACATATTTACACGACGGTGATTCCAAAATTAGAAAACTTTGGAATATTTATAAAATGTCACTTTTTCCATCTCAGACAAAAGACAAAATTAAATAATTTTCAAGTAATGTAGTTTGAAAATACAAGGAATGCAATTAAGTTTATTTCGAATTTAAGTAATTTTATGTAAATTACAGTATATTAAATTGTCTTATTGATAAATTATATTACGAAGTTAAAATATTTTGCAGAAAGACTCTTAAATCAGAGCAGGAATATAAGCTTAAATTCCAAGGAATCGTCTTTCTAAGAGACTCGGAGAACCACAGTCGAAAATTTTCTGAAAAAACTCGAGGTAACTCTGTTAGAAAAGATATTCGAAGAATAATTCTAGAATGCGATATCACTTGATTCGAGAAGACGAATCCATGGATGCAATTATCGTCTGCCCACTATCTGAACTAAAACCAACGCATTCTCAAATAGACTGTCAATGAAGTAAGAACAAAAGAATCTCCATTTATGAGAGCAACTCGGCAATTAGGCTTGCTTTTGTAAAGATAACAGGTTCTAAGAATAAAGAGAATATAGGAATACAGGAAATCTTGCAAAGAAATATGATATTTGATATCTGCTTGCCTGGCAAGTGAAGAAATGCGAAGCCAAATTCTTGACAACTCAAGTGGTTTAAGTAAAAGTTACTTGCAAAATTGCAACATTATTTCCACGATATTCGGTTTTCAGCTTTGAGTTTCTGAGATTGTTTAAAGGCATATGAATCATCAAGGTCAGTCATTGCAACTGTTTTTAGAAATTTTTACTCGGAAAAATGTGGCATTTCTGTGTGATAAAAAACCTTCTTAAGCCAATTTTATCAAACATTTATTGATTTCATTTACAACTTTTGAGTAAAAATATCTAACGTCTTTTAATCTTCTCAATAAAACTTAAAACTTTATTTCAGTTTAAAGCATTTCAAGTTCATCTAACATAATTTCATAAACAAAAATTAAATCCGATAAAAATAAAAGCATACTTAATCGTAATGTCATCTAATGTGCATTTAATCTAAATTCATACGGACATATGATATTAAAATGTTATTTAAAAAATGTACATAGTTTTATTTTCATTATATCAGGAATGTTCTTATGATTTTTCTCATTTCATTCTTAAAATGTAAATGAATATACAAAAATTTCTGTCTCAAAATACATATAATGATTTAAATTAATAACAGTAATATAAAGACATCATAAAATTCCATACCATACCTATTCGTTCCAATAAATAGACACTTGCCCGATATGATAAGAACTTTCATTTTTTTAAAGAAAGGAGATATCTTTATTTACTATTTTTTACTTCTAATTCCTAGTAATTATAATCAGTTTATCTACTATATGTAATAAACTAATAAAAATATTTACTTTTTTATGTAGTAACTAATTTATTAGTTGAAATGACTAAATCTTTTTTTTTTTCATTTCACTTTATTTCTAATGCCATAGTTATAAATAAATAATCCCATTATAGTTACGATAAACAAGCTCTTGTAATGGAATAAAGCCTTTTAGTTTATACATTTTTCAACTAGCGGTATAATACGCTTAAAACATGTTTAACAAATAAAACAAGTTTATGCACATTAAAAATTTAGAGTGAGTATTATTTTTTTAATGTTTAGTTTAAAGTTAAGTTTTTAAGGATTGTAACTTAAAATTTTAGAAATTTGTTATTATTCTTGCGATTGTTTACATTTCTTTTCGAAAAATGTTTCAGAAGATTATCGCTCATGGATAGGTTAATCCAGATATTCTTTTACGTTCAATTCAGTAATCCTACTTAAGTACTTTAACTTCTTTTTAACATTTTTGGAATGTCGATAGCAACAACGTCAGCTCTCCATCAAACAATTTTTAGAACTAAATTTTTATTCAAACTTATATTATTAAATAACAAGTTATCTGCTTAAAACAGAACATAAATGATATTCAAAGCCCAAAATTATGCCTTTTACCAAAATTTGAATTTAATAAAAACTTTGAAATTAATTTAATCCAAAACACTTTTAGCCAGGAATATTTTATTGTTTCTTATGTCTGGAATATTTTTAATTAAACGTGGAAAATGATTTATTTAATCTCTAAAATAAAAATTAAGAACAGCTTATACTGATAATATTCAAGTATTTAGACTGCTTTTATATTCACTTTTAAGCAAAATTGGTGGTCTTACATATTGCGCTTAATAAAATAGAAGAATGAAGGCAAAAAAAAAAAAAGAAAAGAAACTATACATTATTCAAAATCTAGTTTAGTTGTCAGTTCTAAACTGAATTTAGTCTCTCAAATTTCGTCTTTGAAGATCTGTCACAAATAAAATGTTTCCCGCTGAACTTTTGAAGTTTCCATTACATCGGAACTTGTATGGATTGACAGTTTCTTAGCAGCACAAATTCAGTTCTTTTCAACTTCCAGAGGACAAAAGAAATTTGCAGAAAGGAATTTTTTCCTTTATTTCTATGTCTTCCAAGATGTCTGATTTCTGTTTTTTATTGTTCTTACTGAAGTCATAAAGAAAGACAACAACAGTTCAACAGTTAAGCTTCCTATTCTCCTGTTCATAAACGAAATATCATTAACTCGAGTCACACACAAACGTGATCTCGAATGAATAGTTTCACATATTATTAGAATTTCACTTCTAGGCTGAATCATTGCTGCTGTCAAAGGATCAAGCCAAATAAAGACTTGTACCATTACGATCCAAAGAATACCTTCTCAATATTATGAACATTTGAAATGCGAGGATAGGCGTTATGTCTTCCTTGGCACGAACAAATTGCTCGGAAGGGCATTTTGTTCCATTCGATTGAATTATTTATCATTTCGGGGAGAACTAGGTGGACGCTGAATGTATTGTGTATTAACCAGAATTCGCACTGCTATCAGCAGAATTTGACAGTCAAAGAGATAGCATCCGGTGGGGTTTTGGCAGGGGAATGGGAGCTTGGGGATGGCATTAAACTGGAACATACAACAAAAGGAAAACTGAGTCTTTGTGTTTGGCATTATTCAGCTAGACAAATTTGCTCTTAATTGACTTTTTGATTAATGGAAACACCTTTGCGGTGTTTCCTCAATTATCAGCTGCTCGCTGTCGGCTAATTTACGGCTGCAGTTAGTGTGCTTCTGTTCAGAACAACTCATCGATAAACGTATTACTTCCTTGTAGAGAATTTAAAAAAAATCATTCTGTTGCAGAAATGTTGTTTGGAATGAGTGGGTAAAGTAATTAAGCGATTAAGGTGCGCGTGAATAAAGAGGTTGTTAAGAAAGGTCAATTAATTAAGAGAGGTCAGGTCAGCAGACAACGTCATTAATATATGTTACCCAAACATAATTAAGACGCAGGGAACTTGGACGTTTGATAAAAATCAGAGAGGAATATCTAGACTTTTGTAGAATTATTAGTTGGTGATTTTACCAAATAAATATAAAATAATTATGAAGTGTTTAGAAAAATTATTCCTTCTTTAATCTTTTAACACGGAGATAGGTAGTAAAAAACCCAGTTTGTTGCTTGACAAAAATATATAACCTCCTAAATTGTTTTCAGCACATGGTTATCTTATTGTTTTCTATTATTTAGTTTTATGTTGAATTTTCAATAACATTTTATTGGCAGAAGTGTATGAAATATTGTTCATATTCATAACTTGTTAAGAGAAATACAATCCTATATTATATATCAATATATTTCTTTTAACAGTAGCTTGTGCACAATATTTGCAGATCAGAAGTCATCACATTTAATTTTCTGATGAAAATTTATGAATAGATTCTCCCATATTAAAATCATTTAGGGAATATGAGACATGAATAATATGGGCTCCAATTACTCACTACAACCAAATCCTAAAATGTGATTGATATTTTCGTTTAATTTCTAAAAGAGCAATATTTTTATTTTGGAATGCTGTAGATAAAAAATCGCCAGTTCTACGTTTTAAAGAGATCATCGAGCTCACGGAAACAAACTAGAAAGATATTGAAAGCTCGATATACTTATACTTTGAAAGTGTCAGCTAAAAAGTTATCAAGTGGATCGTTAATAATGAAAATAATAAAACAGGTAATAATCGAAAATGAAAGAAAATTATAAAAGAAACTCTTTTAGAAAATACTTACGAAAGGAAACTTCAGACTTAAATAAGAAAAGAATCGAGGTTTAGTTTTGAAATATCGTATAATGATAATGTTTTAAATTTGACTCATCTAACTTTTCTCTTAATATTAGATATCAGCAATAACATGTATAAAGAAGTCCCAAACATTGTATGTGTGTGTGTGTTATAATAATTTGTTTCATCGAAAATCTCTAAAAGTGATTTTTGTATAATAATATTTTCTAAATTAATTAGTAATTTTCTTTAAAAGTCAGACAAAAATTTTTAAAAATCCTTTCTTAAAAAAGAACCTAGTACCCAAAAAGTAACTATATGCTAAAAAATACTAAATTAATCCTAACAATCAACCCTGTAAAATGTTTTGGACGATTTTTGTTATGCATACCGTATTAACTGTATGCATATCGATGCAATTCATTATAAAACATGCTTGTATACATTATCATTTTTAAAATTGACTTTTTATTTAAGTTAATTTCTATCATTTGATGAAAATGAGCGGAAAACTGTCAGTTTTTACTTCGCGTTCTATTGAAATTACATTAAATTTTGATCTATTTTAAATTCTCATGGTGGCTTTAAATTTATATAATTAGTTGAGTAAAGAACCATCCAATAAAAAAAGGGAAATAGGCTTTTAATACATATAACAAATAATGAATTATGATTTGAGATTAGCTAATCAGATGAAAAATATTTAAAACAGCTATGAAATGTATTTTAATTATCATTAATACAATGACTGGTAATTAATAGTAAATTCAAAATGTTTTAAAGCAAATTAAGAAAAGCAGAACTTGAAATCAAAATCAATTGATATGGCAATCATTTCGTTTAAATGAATCTGTATTTTAATTAATTCATTTCCATTGCATTGAATAAAATATTTTGACCTCTTTGCTTAAATTTGTTTAAAATGCAATCACCAAGTCAACGAGATTGAATTATTTTTCGTAATATTTGCTTTTTGCCCGCATATTTAATAACTTGCTGAGTTGAAAAGTTGCATCCACGACTTTCAGAATCCAATTTACTTTAATAAAATTGCAATTCGTTCTCGGTTAATAACATTTCTTTTTTAGTACCAACATTAACATTTAATAACCACGCTCATTCTAGCCTTTTATTGAAGGAGTCTTTCTTCCTGAAAACATGAAATAGAAAATGAAATTGCAATTTATAAAATAAAAAAAAATGTTCTTTCTTGTTATATGGAATTCGTGACAACAATTTGAATTTAAACCTGCATATTTATTCACAAGAGATTAATATTTGAAATAGAAAAAAAGGAAATTTCATTGCTTAGCTTATGAAAGCCCATATTTCTTATTTTTTAATCACTTAACATCAACAAAATTTTCAAGTTATAAATTGAATTTTAGGCAATGTCATTTTATAGAAAAAATTAGATATTTTTATCGTGCTTGCACTTTCTTAGAAATATTGTATTACTATTTAGCATATTATTAGAAAACTTTCAAATAAATAATATAATTTTCATAAACAATATAATATGTATCAATTCAAAATCAAATGAGTCGTTGAAATGCGAGAATGTATGATTAAATTGTATCCATCGCAACAGAATTGACATTTTTTTTGCACGTTTCTCAAAAAAATTTAACAGATAAAAGATTCAAGTTAAGTAAAGTTTTTAAATGAAAATAAATGCCTTATATGGTTAAAATAATTCCATAACAATAAAATTATATTAAATTTTGAGAAATTTTCAAAACAAGTTAACTGATAAAGGATTCAAATAAAATTAGATTTTAAAAATAGTTTGTATGAAAAATAATGTTCTACGAAACTGTCAGTTCTCATGCATAGAAAAAATATAAATATTTGTTCTCTGATTTCTTTTTTTGGTCTTCATTTGCATGCTCAAAAGAACTCACTAGAATACTGATAAATATAATAAATAGATTGTGTTGCAATGATGTTATTTGCGTGTAATATGGAATATTGTGTCTAATGTATCAGTATTTACAGGTTTTAGTGTTTTTTAATTATTGGAATATCTACTTTGGATCCTAGGATTTATTTATTTTTGATATGATATCTAATACCTAATTCTTTGTCAGCACAAAATAAATAATTTCTTTACTTCAAATGGGATTTATTGAAATAAATATTTATTCTTTCTTGCTATATAGACTAAAAAAACAATATTTTTGTGGATATTTTATGTTTTATTTTCATAGATCATATATAGTTTAAAAACCGGAAAAAATTGTAATAATTATGTATATACTAAATGAAAGCCCTGTTTTTAAAAATAAAATTCACACAATCTTAAACTTTAACTATGGAAGGATTAAAAAATTTTTAACACATATTTATTAAATTGAAATATGGAATAAATCCTTTAATGATTTCGATTTTTGTTGAACCTCATTTCCAAATACTGGAACACATGCCCGCTTTGAACCTTAAACCTATCTTGCATTTCTATATTCAACTATAATCCAGCAGATGAATCATGTGAATTGTATTAATTCATTTGACTCTGCTTCAAGAAAATGTATATTATATATATATATATATAAAGAATTTTGTAAGCAAAAAAAAAAAGATGAGTTCCCTTTCCTCTAAATTAATTGTCGGTGTTGAACTCGCAAAACAACTGGTCTTCCGTAAAATAGATCTTCGAAAACCCACAATATATCGGCAATGGAATTGAAAATGCAATCAATTATCATTCGAATACCGAATGAATTTCTTGTTTTAGTATTTTAAGGATCATACTTGTTGTAGAGACGTAAAAGGTATGTTTTAACTCTTTGCACTCGGAAAAGTTATTCGATGCATAATTATTCATTAATACTAGAGTTTATTTATTACTCCAAAAATAAATAAACATAAATTTTTTAAGTTGAATTTTACCAAAAAATTAATCTATGTCATTTTATCTATATTTAAGTTTTATTTTGTAGGCATATCTGTAGGTCGATATTTATTTTTCAATGTTGATTGTTAATAAAGTGTCAAAATGATGCACTGTCTTGAATGGTGTATGAGAGGCAGCATTCGAGTGCAAAGGATTAAAAACCTTGTCTTATCTCAAAACCTTATCTTAAAAGCCATTTCAACATATAGTTTTTCTAAAAAAAACTACCAAAAATTAAAAGTTCATATAAAATAAATATAATAAGCATTAGAGTCGATAAATATTCAGTGGATTAAATGTAACTGCTTTTGCAGTTTGCGAGACAAAATACCATCCTACAATGACTTTGAAGTCCAACTCCTTTTTGTCGCCAAAATTTTGTTTTTAAATGCAAAATCTGTTTAGTCCAGAATTAGCAAAATGCGAAACAAAATTCCTTTAGCATATCTTTATCACAATGGAATGCCATGAAGTCAAACCCTTACAGTTTTCGATTATGTTGAATATAATTTCTCAGCTGATGCGAATGATAACAAACGAGCACCTCCAAAGAATCCGACGTCCTTCAACAACAAAAAGCGAAAATTATTCCCTTTCAAACGGTCGATGACGTAATCAAATCGTCTGGAAAACGTCAGTTCCTTAAATGATTGGCATTGACCCAAAGACAGCTGTCATTGCGTTGGAAAAAGAAGAAAAAAGAAGGGAAATAATGTCCCGAAAAGAATCAAGTAGATAAATGAAATTCTTCCTGCATTGAGTTAATAGCTTATTCAATGAACTAGAGAATGGGTTCTCTCGTTTGTACTTCTCTAAACAGGAAACGGCCTCTTTGGTCTTCGAAAACTTTCCCACTCGATAAGGCAGTGAGTGATAAAGGTTTGCTGGTGAAATATGGACCATTCGAGAACTGAACTGTCTTTTTGATCACTTTAAAGAAATGGTTTACGAGCTTTTTATGAGAGTCAATGAGTAGATAGGGAATAGTTATCATGTTTGAGTAAGCACAAGTTTGGCTTTCATGAAAAGAAATTATACTTTTTCATCACTGTAATGTCAATTGCTGCAAACAATTGAAAATCCGAAATATCTAAAGATTTACTTTGTTAACGTTTTAACCGAATTAAGATTTATTTATAAGGGGATTTTTGATTATTTTGTAATATAACATATTTGGCAAAGCAAAAATTTGGTAATCGTAATAATAAATTTAATTATTTACCATATTAATAAAATTAAGTTTGTCAATCCGAAAACTTCATAACATAATGGTTTGTTTGAGTTTTAACCCTTTATTTACTGACGGTACTTAAAAGTATCATTTAAATCTGGCTTATTCCTTCGTAATATGACTATTTTTTCTGATGGTATTCAAAAGAACACTGAGATTGTAACCCAAATACAAGTAGTTAATATTAGCTAAAACTGGATTCGATTAATTAACATTTTTTCTTGGATTCCCTGGGATTATTCTGCAAGGAAACTTAACTGCTGGTGCAAAAATGAAATTGAAAAATTGAAGGCAAAATAATTCGATAAATATATGGCTAATCCAATTCAAATTATAAAATTCCAGATATTCAGAGTTATTATTAGCAAAGATAAGAAACATTAAATTTTTAAAAACCCATTCTGTAAACCAATTTTTCAATGAGACTTAAGTAAATAAAATTTAAACTAAAATCGGTGAAAAAATCAATGATTTTTTCGACTTTTGACATATATCGTGAAAATCAAGGAAAAATAAGAAATAGGGAAAATGTTTTCACTTTCAAAGAGCCGCTGATAATGAAACAATATCCGAAGATTTTAATTTTAAAAGTAATCACTTCATATAATTTTTAAAAGGTAATTTAAGAAACAATCTTCCACCATTTTCTATGAACTATTTTAACTGATGCATCAGTGCATAACAATACTATTCAACGATCAAACTTTGATTTCTTCCATTATATTGCGATTTTAACAGGGTCGTTAATTTAAACAAATATCTCATATGAATGGTTTAACTGACTCATAATAGCCTCATCTGTAAAAAAACATCTACTACGCTCCTATTAAAAGACAAATAAGGATTTAGGGTTATAATTTGTATCTTTTTAAATTCAAAATTTTCTTCCTACACCATACTAGCTACAGTGTGATTAATCAAAATCTAGAGAAAAACAATTTGCCCGATGAATAGAAGTTGAAGGTTGTTTAGTTGATTTCAAATTTTTGGTTGCATATCTCATCAAAAAAAAAATTCAGATACAAAAGCAACAAATTATAAGATATTTAAATATGAATATAATATTTATCAACAAGTTCAAATATTCAAAAGATTTTATCACATTTTTTTTTCGACGTACACATAAAACACATTCAAAACTGATTTATACAATATGTTTAAACATCATATATAGCATCAAATAAATATCACTATTTCCTAAATTCCATACCCTTTTTTCATAGAGTATCACGTTATAAGAAATTTAAACATATCTAGCGATAATTTATTTATGATTTTAAAATTCAGTATGAAAACTTCGTGGAATCTGGAAACATGTAGAATGATCTCGTAAATTCTGGTTAAATCGATTCCACATTATTTCCAAAACGGAATGTCCGTATTTCTAGAAATCTGTGAAAAGGAGATAATAACGGCTAAATCTGAAACTATTCATGCAGTATAACAGGACCAAAAAGTTTGAGTCACACAGTATATTTACTACTTGCGCCGAACTATTTGAAAAGATGCTTCCAATAATAATGCGTGTCATTCAATGGAAATGGAACTCTTCACCAATAAAATGTGGATTTGCTCCTAACATGGGTCATAACAGCGATGATGATTTGGGTAAACATATCGTCCTAATTATTTACTCTCTCGCGCAATAGAGTCTCATTTGTGAAAAACATCTACTCGTTCCGTTATGAATGGTTTCCATGATTTAGAACTAGTACTTATATGTAACCCTCATCAATAAACACTAAAGCTCTCATACACAAAACCTGCGTTAGGATAAAAGCTCGTCAATCCGTTAGAGAAGTACCCATATCTCTCCAATAAGTGGAGAGTTGTTCTGGTGAATTAAATAGCTTGAATAAATCCTCTGAAACTTGCAGGAATTTTAAATAGTAGGACAATAAATTATAAACATATGTCAAAATAAATATTTTTTGAGAGTTACAACTGTAGTATTCATGAAAGAATACTTTTTTCCACATGTATTATTCAAAATGTATGATTTCATCATAAAAATTCATGTTTATGTAGCTTGTGAAGAATTTATCGCTTAACTTCCCCAATTCTTTGATTCAGAAATCCATTGAATAAAAGTATTTCGAAATTTATAAACTAGTTTATGCATACAAAAATTTCGTGTGCTTTTTTTATGAATATTTCAAATATCATTGTTACACAAAATTGAGATCACGAACCAATTTTTGATTGCTTACATCATGATCTTGAAGGCCATCGGTCACTTTTCCACAATTTGCAATCAGGATATAATTTTAGAAAAAAAGAATATCTTATGTGTATAAAACATAGATTTTTTGTAAAATCATATTAAAAAACTAATTTTTTTCCTCTACAAACGTGTCTTTTGGTACGCAACACCTATTTCGGCTAAAAGCATATGGTGTTCGACTCCGAAAAAAATTCATTTCCCTGAGGAGGAAGTGGGTTTAGTTTAGTTATATTAACGTTCCGTTTTTTATAGCAACACTAGGGCTGTTTTGGAACTGACCTCGTAATTTCGAACCGTGGTCAAATGACGAGGACGACACCTGAGTTGTCTAATTCTTTACATTTTCACACCACACCAGCAGAAGGACGTTTATTTCGAAAGGATTTAGCGTGCACAAGACTCTCTTACATGACATATACGATTCTTCGATGGAATCGAGTCTCGAATCTGAAACCTTCTAGTTCGGAAGCCGAGACCTTACCACTATACCACAGCGGCTGTAGGCTGTAGGTATAGCATTATGGATTCTTCTCGAAAGTGGTTATAATACTTAACATTTTGCGGGGCCCCTGTTATATAGAGCCTTGGGCGAATCAAAGTGACCGGTAATATTTCCCATGACAGTAGGTATCATCTTGTTTAATAGTAAAAAAATTGTTACTAGATTAGTAATTTAATAATAACAACCCAGTGGGAGTATTAAACAATTTTACTTTAACAACACAGTGGTAGATTGAAATAATAACGCATTTAACTTCCATTTTTTAAAAATAAAAGTAAGGTTTGTAACAAATAGATGAAAAATTTATTTTCATTTTTTAATACACAATTTTATAAGGGATCAATCAAATTTTCCTAATAGCGTTATACCAATAAATTGTACATTTCTTCTCTCTTTTTTAGTAAAAATAAAATATCATCACCAATCAGATATATTTTATTTTAAGTGCCTAATTAAATGAATGACCTTTATTACCAGGTAGTGAGTTGGCACATCTCTTAATGATTTCCGCTTAATTGAATAATTACAAAACATTCTTGAACTTCCTAGACAGCCTGAGGAATAGATGCAGTTCATGACCCAAAGCAAGGTTCGTTTGCAGTATCGCAAGCCTACATGTGACTAATGATTGGCTGATTGTCGTGTAGTTATCAGAGCAGGATCGGGTCCCTCCTGATGCACACCAGGGCAAAAGCCCCAAAGTCATTAATTCCTATGCGGATACTATGTGTCGCGTGATTAATCGGTTTCGCAGGACTGTCAAGGTGTACGAAGCTGAATGCTAAGGTTGCAGTGCTACTATCCCTTCTATACTAAACTGATCCTCGAATCTGAATAATGATTTGCATTAATTTTCAGAAAAAATACATCACATTTAGAATTTTAATACAAATTTCTATTTAAACGCTTTGAAATTTTAAGCTTAATGTGTAATTTAGTAGAGAGAAGTAGCATAGAAGTATTTATGAGAATACTATATATCTAATTTCTAAATATGTGTCATTTTAAAGGAAATTCTGAATATACATATATAACTTAAAAGTCTTGACCTTAATTAATTTAATTACAATTCTTAATAGGTTTATTTTAATTCATTACTTTTTTGCATGTTTATGAAATGATAAAAATTAAGTGATGTATTGATTGACGTATGTTTTAAATTAAAAAAATGTCCAGTTTAGTTAAATATTTTGATGAAATCTGAAAACCACAATTTCGAAATCTTTTTACGTGAAGATTTATTTATTAAGGCATAGTGATATTGAAGCGTTACAAACCAAGCGAAAATTGTCTAATACATACTTGTACCAAAAGAATGCCATTGACATAAAATCCGAGTATTGCAAACCAATAATTCAACATTTACAACTCACCTGGAAGGAAAGAAAGGAAAAGAACGTTATAACTTTTATTATCATTACATACAACAACTTTTTAAAATAATCGAATTTAAACTAACAATAATTAGTTGAATTTATGGAATTTCTTTAAATAGATACGATTTAATAAATGGATATTAATTGATATGTACAACATTATTCGTCTCTGACCATTAACTGATATACCGGGAATATTGATTATATTTAATTCAGATATGTCATTTAACTCCATGTCCAAGATTTTATTAAACGGCAGGTGTTGTTTTATTTCTTTTACATAAGTTTTGTTTATTATGTAAATGGACCTTTTTGATGGAGACCAATCTTAGAACATCATAGCACTATTCAAAAGTAAAATGTCTTTTCATATTTATTCTAAATTTCGTGATACTATAATTTTACTTCATAGATATTATACAGAATCTTTTTATATTGTAGCTTTCAATGATGAAAAAAATCACATCATTAAACATTTAATTAAATATAAATTTTAGTACAACAATGCAAACAATAGAGAGAAATCGGGCAATTTTTTTTTTTTAAATTTCCAAGATTCAGAAAATTTGTCCTTGACTATTTGATTAGTATCATTAAAAAGACAATTTATTTAAAATTAAAAATATGTATATAAAATTTTTTTTGTTTAAAATATTGCGGAAGTTGACATACCAAAAAACACCTAATTAAGATTAATTTTTATAAATGAGAATTTTTAAAAAATCTCTTCATGGGGCATATTTTTACTCTCCAAAATGTATTTGTGTCAAATTTGGTATCTGTACGTCAAATGATTTCACGCCAATATTCGCACACACACACTTTTTAATCTTTATTATTAACAGAGTGTTACATTCATCTTTGTTATTAATAGACATATAATTTACAAAAAGGATTAAAAACTATAAAATTCTATATGTATATGGTTTCCAATTCCATATAGACAATTAAAAATATTTTGACACTTAATTGAATTAATATTCTACTCATTTATGAAAAATAATAATTCGGGAGTTTTCTATATCAGAGAGATAAATAATCGTTTTGTAGTAATCATTATAAAAGTTAAATTATTCATCTAGAGTACACTTTATTTTTGAAAAATTTATTTATCTAATAGAACTGATCAAATATTTAGAGAGTATAAAAAGTTTCAGAATCACAAGTTTGATAGACAATGAACTCCTAAATAATATTAATGAAGTTAAAAAATATATTAATCTTACTAAAATCAACACAGCCTTTACAAATATATAACACATGGTATAAATATATACTGAAGATGCTTGCAAGGAAGATTTGATATAGCTACTTCAATAATTGTTCCTGAATAAGTTTAATCGTAAAAAACCCGAGGAAAGTTTCCTTTCTTTAGAGCTTAATATAAACAAGTCTGCAACGATGTTTTTTGTTCGGAGCTAAATGAGATTTCTTCTATGTCTATTACTAATAATAATAAAAGTGAGTGCTTGTTTCTTTCTGCTTATTGGAGCTCTACAAGTCAGATTGTTTTAATTAGAATTTCTAAAGTAAGCGTATATATAATTTGCAGAGGGAGAATTGAAGCATCCAAACATTTAAAAAATTTAATTATAATTTAATAAAAAGATTAAGAGACAATATGGCGTTTGTTAACAATAACTCCCGAAAATATTTCATTAATGAAATACTTAGACAATTTTGTAATTTAAGAAATTGCCTTTTTAATGATACCAATTATTTGCCGAATGGAATTTCCTTAAATTCAGCTTTTTTTTAAAAAAAAAATTGTATAATTTTCAACAATATATTTTAGCGTTAAAAGTTTTCACTGAATTTCCTTTTACCACCATAACTGAAAACTAAAGAAGCTCATTATTAGCGCATTTTGGTGTGAAATCAGAAAAAGAAATTATATAACTGCAAGAGACAACTTGTGGTATGAAATAAATCAATCGAATATTTAAGTTTTTAAATTCATTATGACAAGATTTCATTAAAAAATCCATGAGCATTAAAAAGGCTAGTATAATGCTAGTAAAATGATACAGCTTTAATGCCTTTCAGAATTTTAAGCTTAGAAATATTTTGTTGAGTGGTAGATACTTTGTAGTAGTTTATATCATTTTTCTTACATCAGAAGGTAGGAATGAAATGTTTCAAATTTCGGAATATAGAATTCAATTTTAAAATGCGTATCTATCCCATCTTTAAGTTGAAGTAATAGCAGCAAAATATTTGATTCTTATATGTGCTATTATAACAAACCAGTAATACCAGATGATAAAACATATGGAAAAAGATAAGAAAATATTTGAGGTAGCAAAATTTTAAATTCTTATTTTATAGTAAAAGACTTATTCTAAATATTCAAAGTTAATAACAATTTTACTAATATTTAATTTTAGTGAATTAAGTCAAATGTTGTTAAATTAGAAAACTAATCATACTCATGATGTAAAATGATTATAAAAGCATATAGATGATGGAATATATGACCATAGTCTTATAATAAGTGGTTTTCAAAAGATATAAAAAGAAAAAAATCAGCTTTGGTAACTTGAATAATATTCAATGTCTTTTAATTAAAATGATATTTCAGTATATCTTAATTGCAAAACATTAAAATGAAGCTAATAAGTGTGTTTCCGAAGGTTTTTATAAAATATTTATTAATAGGCATATATGATTGTCTCATCAGAATAATTCTTCATCAATTCTGTAGTTATTGATTCGACATCAATTCTGTAGTTATTGATTTTAAAAGATTAAAGGAAAGTATTGGAAGAATTTATTATTAGCTCAAACCATTTTCAATTAAATTCTGATGATTTTATGATTTCGTTTAGAAAATATTTTTTAGAAGAAAATTCTCTGTTTCAAAAAGCAAATTTTCTTCTCAAAAGAGAGATTTTCAAATAGGGAAAAAAAAAATTGCCTCATTTACATTAAAGCCGAAAAATTAATTAGTCGAATAAATAATATGAGCATTTGTATCTTTTTTTATCTGAAATATTTATGCGTATATTAATATTTTTTGTTAAATAACAAAAAAAAAATGTTTAATAAACATCGTAGCCATAATAAAGACATATTCTAATGCACTAGATACTACAATTACATACACTCGATTTCTTTCAATCGTGTATCAGATTCAATTATTTTTACTTATTTTATATTCTTAACAATATATTGAAATTTTTATAACAAAATATTCTATTACTTATATTACCAGAAAAAGTATATTCCTATCAGTACACAGATTCTTGTAAAGAATTAATTGTACAATTTGTCTACATATTTGCATTGTTATATATTCTGTGCTAATCTATTCAGCAATTCGGTATTTCATTTCTGTTTACAATTCAAATTTTGAAATATACGTAATACAGTTTTATATTTTATATAAAACCGCTAGATAAGAACCAATGCTTTCATTCACATATATGTTCAGAATTTCAATTCATGATTTCAAGAAATTATCTATGCTTGAAGTTATTCATCTTTCATATTTAAATTCAGTTCTTAAAATATGTTAAATTTCATGGGAATAAATATGTACAAATACATGCGCATGTACTATTCACATGCATTATTCATGTACAAGCCGAGTATACAAACCAATATTTTATACATTTATACGATTTTTAAGCGTAACTTTAAGATTTACTGGAATTAATATTGAAAACTTGAATAAAACTTAAAATCTAAGCAGTAATTCAAATAAAATCTTATTTATGGTAAAATAGTTTGATATTTTATTTCTGTGTTTTATCATTATGTAAATAAAATTTTGACAAAATTAAGAGTTTTGTTTTCCAACTTCTCTTAATAAAATCCATAAAATTATTCGCTTAAAAATGTTATAAATCTTTTCATACAAGATATTTCTTGGAAAAGTATTATTTCTGGTTGATAAATGCATTTTCTATTCCATTTATTTTAACAATTAAACTCCTAAAGCATCAATCAGGCTTTCAAGTAGCACTGATATCAGTACAGGTTATGAAGTTATCAAATACTCTAGGAAACAATGTTCCAACTCCATAAATGTCACTTTGTGTGAAGGCTGTCAAAATTTCCGCGAAACTTCAAATCTAGTAGCTGTCGCTTTTTCTTCTTTATTCTTCAAAAGAACAATTGAATTTTTGTCAAATGACATATTATTATAACCGTGAAGAATCTTTAAGAAATGAAATGTAATAATTGATATATCTCAACAAATTTATCTATATATTGCCTAATTTTAATCTGTTTTATAATTTTATATATCTGGTACAGATTTCAATGGGTATAATTTTTTTTCAGTACTTACTTAAAAATTGAGCAGAAGCAATTGGTAAGGATTATATAATATTATATATATTATTACTTGTCAGCTTAAATAACATACTCACGCTATCGCAATTTTATCACAATTTAATTAAACTGTTTATTAAAGTAATTGCATTCAAAAATAGAAATCAAATTCCGAGACAAATAATTGTTCAAAAGAAGAACCCGTAACTAAGAATGTTATATGCTATTATATTTATTAGAGAGTTCTTTTTATAAAAATATAAAAAGGAATGTTCATAAAGAAAGAAATAAAAGTATATCTGCTAAAGAAAATTAAAAAAAAACTTTTAATATTAAAATTAACTATTATTGTTTAATTAATAATTTAATACAACTGAAGCCTATTAGGTAAGAGAATTTAGAAATTCATCACTTTGAAATAAATATATGGACAACATTAGAGAATGTGATTGTAATATATGAAATTGTAATAATTCTCAATATTTGGAAAAAAACCAAGCAAAAACGTCATTGCATTTAGGAAATCAAAATATACATTATTTTGTCTTTAATTTATCTGTAAAAAGACCTTTGTAAAAAAAGATTTTATTCGTAAAATTTAATAAAAACCATCGGCTTTTGATGAAAGCTGTTCGCCGAAAGTATTGGTTGTGTTTACTATCAATTAAATCTCTTAAGCATAACGTGCATGGTTTTGCTAAAAATATATTTTTAAGCATATAGTTGTGATACGAGTCAAATCCGTATAATTTCAATTCCTTTGCATTTGTTTTTCTCTGTGTATTTGAACTACTTTTATAATTTAGGCATTAGTTGGTTTATATTGATGTTAAAGAACGTAGATATAACTTTACTTTTTTATTCCTCTTTTAAACTATACAAATATTTCTTATAATCCTTCTTCCAAGATTACAATAATAAAAAAAATCAAGTGATTAATAGAAAAAAGCGATAAAAAATAAGCGATTTTATAGAACAATGATAATGATTTGAATTACAGTCTAACTAGGAAATTTATAATCGAAAATTAAGCAAAATACATTTAAAAAAATGCTAAAATTTAAAAATATGCCCAACAATTGCTATTTTTTAAAACATAACTTTTTAAATTTTGAAATGGCATAAAAATTTGTCTAAGAATAATTTCAGGAATTATCACTGTAAAACCACAAAATTTTACTCAGATTTTAATTAACATTCTAATTAAAATTTCAAAAATTACCTCACAGATATGCACATTCTCAACTTCCAAAGTATATATGTAAGAGATTTGTTACTCTGTGTCAAACAATCTGGGTTATAGAGCATCGGCATAAACATAGACAAACACATACACATTCTCGCTTATTATTAGTAGATTATAAACAAAAAAAATCCTTCTCGTAATTTCCATTCATAAAAAAAGTTTTTGAAAGTGTATATCGAAATAAAATACTGTTTAAATAAAATTACATAACTGATGCCATTACATATCTGTACCAAGTATTAAATCAATAACTGAGCTTATAGATTAAAAAAATATTGATATACTATTGCATGAATTTCAACTTTAGCTTTGTATATCTCGTAATATCTACAAATTCAGACTCAAATGCATTAAAATTTTCTTCTGGGAACAAAACACTTGATTTTAAATTTCTGATGTTTAAAAAACTATGGAAGAGTTTTTAATCTTTCGTGCGACTTATATCAACAAACAGCAACTCCAATTTAGTAAAAACACCACCTGCTTAGAAACACGATTCAAGACAGAATTGATTCAAATTCTAATCACCTCTTCCGTTTACAAAAGAGAGATATGACTAAGAAAAATAAAATATTGCATTCTGTAAGAAATCTGCGAGACAGAATCCAGCAAAAGTAGTGACAGTAGCTTTTGGTATGACACAAGAGAAAAGCCCTGAGTTTTTACACTGGGATAAAACGTATCCATTTCTTCGCTCCACCATTAATAGCAAATGGTGTTCTCTTGCGAATCCAATGTACCGTATCCCTTGTGTATCCTACGCCTGACGTGTATCATCTGTTCTTGTCACACAACAGCCAGTGCTTTCTTTTATTCTCTCTAGCGTATACATATCTATAAAGTTGTACATCACAGGAGTCCCTTGATATCTTTTTAATTCTGGAGCAAGAATGTGGAGAGAAAACTGTGTTCCCTCCACCATTTTTTGTTTCCTAAGACTTAATTTTTCTTTTTTTCATTTTGAAGAAAAATGTCCCTTGGTAGATAACGTTTTGTTACTTTTTTATTATAAACCAAAAAAAAAAAAAGAAAGAAAGAAAGAAACTGCAGTACCCAAGATGCTTTGTGCCAGTGCTTAAGCTAAAGATTTTAAAAAAATGTGGCTTAATAGGTTTCTTTGTCAAGAGTAGGCCAAGTTATACGAAATTCAATATATGCATAATGGTTATCGTTTCTGAGAACGACATGTGATTACATATAAATAATAACAATGGCTACTTTTCGGCTATAGAAGATAAAAATGATCTATATGTATGGCATGTAAAGAAGGAAATGCATTTTTTCCTAAAAAATAAATAAATGTCACCTTCTTTCTTAGTAGCAGTCTTTTTCCAAAACTAATTGCATTGAATTCAGTTGTTCCCATGCTTTTTATTCCATTTCATGCAATAATATCCCAAAAATATAATTTTTATAAACTAAAATACTCTTATAAAATAACACATTTAAAAAACTATATAATACACTTAAATTATGTTAGAATCATTTTAGCAACAATAGAAAATGGCACAGCCAAAATGCATCATGCATTTTCTTAGTATTTAGATGAACGCATTGTAAATCATTTAGAAACTATTCGAAAAGAAAATACGAAGATATTTCTTTGAATTTAAAAATGGAAGCTTTTGCAACCTAGAATTAATAAAGGATTTTAGATAGAGGTAAGTAATAAAGGACTTACTCTTTCAGCTCAAATGGGTTAATATTAAAATGTAAATTTATCTGCATAATTGGATTCATATTTTTAAAAATACTCAGGATAAGCCTTGATGGCTTAGATAAATTCTAATAGTATATCATAAATGTTTAAATTATTATTCGAAATTTATATCTACTTTTAGACAAAATAAATCTCATTAATACTAATTCTTAAAGTAAACGAATACATTTTTTTTGTATTAGAATGTGTTACTTCTAAAAATAAAGATAACAAGCCTTTTTTATGTATTACAGTAGCATTTAAACTGAAGCTTGTTTTGAGATGCTTCGTTTTTATAGCTTTTAAAGCATTTCTTTTTTGACAAATTTGATAATTAGTAAATTTTGTTAAAAATACTTATGTCTCAGTAAAGTGTGTTAATTCTTTCAGTCGTGGCTTGGTAGTCGGCTTACATAAGAAATGCGTTAGTTTAAAAAAAATGTAAATTTTTTTAATAATATATAGTAACATTTCAATTTCAATTTATTCAGAAATACTTCATAATGGTACACAATTCTTATGTATCGCTGAGATCGTTTGACCTTGAGTAAATAAAGGATGCTTTTCGTCATAAACATGGCAGCCACTCAAGGTTTCCATGGTCAATGCTTATTTTCTTACGATATTCTGAATTCTGCTCTAAATTACATGAATAAATAAAATGTAGCAATGCTAGTATATAGAATAGCAGTATTCTGAATAGCAATGCCAGTATCATTTTTGTTTTGCTTTATAACGCTTTCCGAAACTGATTCTATGAAGTCGTTAGAATAATTGAGTCACAATTTTTCTCTCGACAAGTAATATTTAATTGTATAAATTTCTGTATATTCTATTAAAACCTAATACTTCCAAAACCATGAATGTTTTTTTAATATTTTACAGCAAAGTTTATATCTAAATTTTCTATTGATCTATTCATAATGATTAAAAAGTTTATCATAAGAATAATTTAATATAACTCATGTTCATAAATTAAGGATAATGCAAGTTCAGGAAAAGAAAGAGTCAGAAGCAAAACAAATGCGACTTATTTTTAAAGCCTATTTATTAAATAAAAAGTAAAGAGCAAAAAAGATGCTATATGTTTGATATCATTAATAAAAATTGAGATGTTTTGCTGGAGCAAATTACAAGAAAATATTTACAAAAGCCAATATTACATAGTTGGTATGATGGTTAATATATAGTATGTCTACCGGACGATGCAATACAGTCCGTACAATGCCTAGGCATGCTGAGTATCAAATCATCGATCTGATCGTGATAAATATTACACCACTCATCAAGCAATGCTCTCCGAAATTCCGGTAGACATATAGAAGGTGGTTGACGGGCTGCATCTCGTCCGCCAAGCATTTCCCACACATGCTGTACTGGATTCAAGCCCGGCGAGAACGCTGGCGAGTCCATATGGATGACATCCTCCGATAAAATGCATTCGTTAACGATGTTTGCACGGTGAGGTCGGGCGCTGTCATCCATAAACACGAATTCTGCGCCCATGGCACCACGAAACAAACGTACACTTTGATCCAGAATGATATCCCGACAGATTTGGCCTGTCATGGTTCCAATTTGAACATGCAGGTCAGTTCAGGAACACAGAATAATTCCTTCCCAAACGATCAATCCTACATCACCGTAACGGTGTCGTTCAATGATGTGGTCATGGGTGCCTGGCGCTCTCCATATGAATGTCCGGCGAGAATCAGACTGTAAGCTAAACCTGCACTCGTCGGAAAACATCACACAAGGCCACCGTTGCGGTGTCCACAATGCATGCTCTCTACACCAGGCTAACCGCAGGCGACAGTGAGTTGCAGTAAGTGGAACACATCTGACAGGCCTACGAGCATATAGATCAGTATACCCGAAACGTCTGTACATGGTCTGCCTTAAAACTGTCGTATCAGTAGCTAAAGAGAGCTGACGGAACAAGTCTGATGCTGTGCTCTGCCTGTTTCTTTTGGCAGTAACGGTCAAATACCCGCCCTCATTCTGCTTTGTAACTCGGGAGCGAGCCGTGTTGTAACGTCTACTCACATTACCATCATCTTGGAATCGTTACCAAAGCCTGGAGAAGACACTGAGCGATTCCAAGTTCCTCGGATACTTTCAGCTAGGTACGTCCACATATGCCGATAATTCTATCGTGTAAAAAATCATCCAAATGCGTCCTTTGTGTCATAACTATGCGGTTGTTGCACTGAAAGGGTTATAAAGTACTGCGAATAATTTTACTTCTTTGCCTCTATTCCTTATACATCAACTCTCTTACACTCTCGACATTGTGACTTCCTATCGGTGCCATCTGGTGGCTTCCTGCAATTTGCATACGATTTTTGAAGATGTGTGTTATCATTTTAAGGGTTATATATGTATTTTAGAGATTGATTTCCGCGTGACTCTCAATTATTCTTAATTTATGGACATGAATATAAAACAAGAGAATTTCGAAGATTTCAAAATTTTCACTGACAGTCCAGATTTTTGATTTCGCCAATGTTGGATGGATTTATTTTAAAGAACAATTATTTCAATGTCCAATTCTTATACAGAATCAATTAGTTTAATCCGAATGTCTCTCTCTCTCTCTCTGTGTGTGTAATAAATGCTCTACTAATTAGAGGCAACATTGGTTACCTTCCGATTCATGAAATTTAAATTACAAAATTCGATTATTTGGTAGCTTGATTTTATTTTCATTTGTGAGGTCTAAGGTAATTCAAAACCTAATTAACAGAATATTGTTGTTCCATTACAGGACGGTAGTAATTTCTTAGAAGTTTTAATCAAGAGAATAATGGATTTATCACAGAGTTTTACTTCGAATAATTCTTTTCGGATAACAATCTTTAAAAAAATACTTATAAAATGACATTGATTAATATTAGTTTTACATTTTTAAAAATAGTTCTACTTTTTTATTTTAGCAAAAAAAGATCTTTTCTATATAATTTAAACAAATCGATATATTTTACATTAAGATTAAGTTTTTCAATTTAGTGATTCCAAAATACTGCGGAGTAAATGACATTTCGAAAACTGGAATTTCCTAAATAGTTTATCGAAAACATTCCCATCTGCTGAGAATCTATCCAAGCCTTTCTATATATTTTCCGAAAACACATTTAAGTCCCAATATTTATACCCATTCCCCCAGTACAGAGCCTAGACATAAAACAAAATAGAAACCATCATTTCTCAAGGAAACGTTCCTTAAAGATAAAACCCACAGTTTATATTCAAGTTACAGTGGTATATATTTTACTTCATCTTATTCAACCACACTGGCTGGATGAGCACTCGGGGACGAATGTATAGTAGGGGGGTGTCGCAGTCCCTCTATCCTTCTTTTACCTCAGCTTTCACAAGGGGATAATACTATTGAGTTTCCTTCTTAAATCTTACTGGCTGTAAAAAATCATGAAACGGTTTCTTTTTGGGGGAAAAAAGGCGTTTTTTTATATGCGCTGTTTTCAGAGCAATTTAAATCTTAAGTGTTGTTCGGTCCCAGCTCATGGTCTCTTTCTTTTTCTGCGCTTTATTTAAGCGTTAGTGGTTTCTCTCCTTCGCAGAGACGCTGTCTGGTGGCGGAACAAACGAAATGTATGATAGCTGGAAAAAGAAACATCGAATCCAATATCCTTCGCAATTTCATTTGTCTAGTGTCACCGTCATTTTTGAGGGAATCTTTTACAATTTGCTAGAGGGAGTTTTAAAAAAAATAATGTCTGAAAGACGGTTGTTGATGCTTCCATTAAAGTTTATGTCGTGATAAATTTGAAAAAGTCGGAAGACAGGAAAATTAGAAGTCCAGTTTTTTTTTTTTTTTCCTTGTCTTTCAGAAAGACATTTTTTAAACACATTACATCGAAAGCAGATCGCCTATCAGCAAATTTTTCGAAAATTAAAGTCTAAAAACTCAATGTTTAAGATTGGGAAAAATGCAAAATATTCAATATTTGTATCGAAATTATATCAAGAAAGTCTTCTATCATAAAAAAATTATAATAAAGTGAATTATACAAGCAACAAAAAATAAAACTATTATTTTTACAAGATTATGAAAATTGCATCATTCATTCAAATTGTTCATTGTTCAAAAGTTTTGAAGAATGAACAATTACGCAAATTAGTTATCTATATTGGCAGACTAATTACTAATTAAGGAATTTGAACTACCCTTATATTAAGAATAAAATCTACAAAAAAATACATTTGTAACTATTAGCTAACTTTCATAGCCTTTAATAATTTATTGAAGACTCAAAATTCGAATATGAATTTTAATTGCTTCCAAAAAAGGAAGTTCTGTTACTAAATCATGCAGTCAATAAATAATAATGTTTTGAAATGGTAAATAATTAGAGGGGATTGGTTGTATGCAATTCAAATCTATATTTGTTTTGTTTTTTTACAATAATAAACAAATTAATTTTTTACACTTTTTATTTAATCTAAATATTATTTATATAAAACAATTAAAAAGTAATTATTTGTATGTTAGTTGCTATTAAAATATTTTTAGCCTTTAAGCTTTCATTTAGATTAAGTCTGTATTCATTGACAAAAAAATCACCTACAATCAATTGCAATTTAATTACGATAAAAATATTTTCTAGTTCCTCATTATTCAATATAAATATCTCGAACTGCATGATGAATATTTAATTCCAATTAGAGTTTACCTTATTATCATTAGAAATTAGCAAAAGGGGTAACTGATTTCTTCATCGAAACTTTATTAATATAAGGGAATTTATAGAGAGAAGTAAATGAAAATATTTGCTAATTTTTCAAGAAAATGAAGAAAATCATATTATCGCATTTAAAAGTCTATAGAAAAATCAATTTACATGCGCTCAACTACTTTTATATCGAAGGTAAACGCTGATTAAAGCTGATGTCTGTTGAGAAATATTTTTCGTTTTGTTTTGCTAAACTGTGTTCAAAACATTTTAATTAATCTCATTAACCTTTGACATCAACTTCTAATAATCAACGTGTTAATTAATGTTAAGCAGAAACAAGAAGTTGAACCTCGGAGAACTCAGTTTTAAAATCTGAGATAATCTAATGTCTAAACCAGGTGTTGCTGATGGCAGGGGAACTAAAACTGTGATTGATTATATTACGCTCTTTTGGTAGTTCTAATTTCCACTCAGTGTAATCCCTAAATCTTTTTAAAGACTCTCTTGTTCAGTGAACTTTCTATATTTAAACAGGGAAGATAAAATTCCTCACTTGCATTTTTAATTCTGACCAGATGTATGAAAGGAATTAAAAAAAAAATCAATTTTTGGTTCGATGTTTAAAATCAAAGTTGCTTCTAAATTCGATATTAGAGTAGGAATGTAAATTGAATAGATAAGAGAAAAGAATTTTAATTCGATGTTTAAAATCAAATTTGCTCTAAATTGTATATTTGACAAATTACTTTATTTTATTTCAATTTAATTAGTATTTACTATTTACAAGGTCATTCTTAAATTTTTATATTAAATCATTGTAACTAGCAAGTTCGACTGGAATATGGATGTGTTTAATTTCGATTAAATGTCCTACGTATAAAGTGATAATTCACGATATTTTTTCAAGAAAATATTTTAAAGTATCAAATTGCAACACATATTAAAACCTTGTTAACTTAAAATATTTTCACTTTTTCTTGCTTTGTCTCATGACATCATATAGTAATTATTCTTAAGTATCATAATAATTTAATTCAAATTCTGCATTGTATTTTGCATAAACGTATTTTCACTAATTGATTGCTTAGTTAAACTGTGCAGATAATTAATAGAATCTTATTTCCTTTGTTTAAAAAATGGGGGGAAATCAAAAGATTAAGCATTTAAAGATACAATAAAAAATGTTTAAAATTTTATTGGAAGAATGAAACTTACTGATGAAGATTATACAAAAAATTTTTAAAACAAATGCAAAAATTCAAGAAAGAAATTGTACAACAATTAATTGTAATTGTTATTTAAAATTTTAAAATACGGTAAAAATAGTTATGTTCCATTATAATTTGGGGAATTAACACTGGGAAAACACCATGTGTCTATTTAATTAAAAAAAAACTGCTGCAAGCTGTAAATTCTCAGTCATCAGAGTATATTTCAATAAAATATGGTCCAAGTTTCGTAAATTCGTTTCGTCTTCGTTTTATTTGATAGATCTTGTAGACAGTCAATATATACATGTACACACATCTTCCTGTATTATTAAAAAAGAAAATTGCTTCTACATTATCCACAGTATGTGGATAGGTTTATTTGGATAGATTAAAAATTATGAAATTATATCACGCATACCTATCAAAAATATATAATTTAATACGTAATTCTATGTCAGCCATTATATCCGATCTGTTTCGAAATGCCAAAACATAGGGAATATTTTTTGATTCTATATTTTTATTGAACATTTTGTATGCACAATCAAAGTAAAGCAATCTAACTATTAAGTTTGTGGAAAGAAAATACCTCTTCCAGAAATATATCAAGGTATTATCCTTGATATATACCTTTCTGCTTTTACAGATTTGTTCCAAAATTTGATACTTTGTTATAATATTTACACTAGATTTAATTCATTTAAATTGTTATGGCCTTGACTTATCGTGTCCACAATCACAATGACAGGCACATACACCAATTGTTTACTCCCTGACAGATTTCATACAGCATTTGATGAATGTCTGTAATTTTTCTGTTAAAACTGTATATCAGATTTATTTAGTACTCCGAGTTCATTGCGTTTTTGAGTAATTGCTCCGGTAATATTTTGACAATTTGCTTTTTGACGAATTTGGTCAAACTTTCGTCGCATATTTGCTAGTTGAAGTTTTGGCACGTACCCATAGGCGGACCAATAGATAAAAATAGGGTTATATTTTTTTCTGGAAAAAATAGAAATCAAAAAAGAAATCTCTCTAGCGGGAATATTCTTAGCAATATTTTCTAAAATTTTATTTTAAAATTTGAAACTCAAAATTTGAATGTGTAGCGAATCCTATCTCGCCACATCTATGCCTACTTTTGAGTAAATGGCGGCGATTCAGCTGTGTAGGGAGAATAGAAAAGAAACAATTTCTTTTTTATGCCGGCACGAATGAACTGTGAAAATGAGAGCTACTAATAAAATTGTTGATTAAAATTTGAATTAATTCATTTGCTTTTAAATTTGAAGATGAAAATTTTGCAGTGGTTCAAATGATAGCGCAAACAATCTTCTGACAGCTACTATTATTTCTCTACAAAAAATTGCCAGTGCTGATCATAAAATTTTCTGTTTAAAATATGCATTGTGCCCAATTTTAGGGATACTTTTATAAAATAATAATGTCAAAAGCACCTCTTCCAATGAAAATTAAAAAGGCAGTCTCTTATTTTAAGTTTGTATTCAATTGTATTTAACAAATGGACTGCCGACCGATTCTCACAATGTAATTTATTAATAATATTAATACAACCCGCCGGTAACCGGTGATCCTCACGGCAGTCAAGGTGCTAAGGAAAACAACAGTAAATTGCGTTTTACAATGCAATGCATTAAACCAAAATATTAAATTTTTAAGAAAAATAAAAAATTTAAATGAGAAATACTGCACTTTTTTCATTCTTTAATTTTTAAGTATTTAAAATATCGATGTATTTACAAATAGATTTGTAATAAAGTTTAAAAATGATTGTAAAATCATCAGCAATTGTTTTCTCATATTCGTGTGCACAACTCAAATTTATTTTCTAATATTCTGAAGATATAAAGAAAATTCGGTACGAAGTTCGCACATATTTGTTATGATCAGTTTGATTCAAATCAGACATACGCCTACCATTTTGATAAATAAACTATATACAAAAATTAATTTCGCTCCTTCACTTCAGTTCTGAATTCTTGTATTCAAACATGGAAACATAAAAATACAGGTAGTGTAATTTTTGAAGGATTTAATAAATCTTTCTGGAATTCAAAATCTAAATCATTTCAATTAACCAGCAAATAAATATCGAAATTTTAACACTGCAATATATTTTTAAAAAATATAATTGCATATGAGAATACAAATCTCGATCTTCACAAATCCAACTGAATGTACTTTAAGATCAACATCACTTACATTCCGCTGCAATTAGAAACATGACGATTCAGGAACAATGCGATGGGAAAATGTGGAAGTAAAAAGTAAGTCACGTTATTTTGTCAAAGTATTATGGAAATAAATCTTCAACAGAATCCACCTCTACCATCAAAAAATAACAGGCACAAAAATGCATTAGAGCTTCGAGAAATATATCCAGGATCTACGGCAAATCTTAGACCAAGATCTGCCACCATCCTCCATTAACTAAATAGCTGTACAAAAAGAAAGTAACTATAAGGATATTTTCATAGGAAGTGATGTAATTGTGCAGGGAGGAGAGAGTTGAGAATCGGACAGCACGGTCATTTACACTATTTACCGACAACCTCTGTTGTACTATTTGTTTTCAGATAGCACTGTGGTTTTGCACGTGTGTCAAACTGTTTCGATTTTGTCAAAATAGGGGAGACATGTCTCATGGAAAATGAAACGTTTATTTCATTACCGATTAATATTTAGATACATTAAATAGTTTCGAATTATTTTCAATCAATAAAATACGAAAACAAAATAAAAATCAGCACCGAGAAAGAAAAAAAGAAAAACACTCCGGATATGTCATCATTTTACTCACTTTGGATCCTCTACATGTAAAGAGACATTATTCAAAAACAAAAGACATAGAATTCTAAAAAGAATAAAAAAATAAGTTCACTCTATTGGCCAACAATGGAATAAGTAGTTTCTTGGATTAACAACAATTAACATCATTGCAAGATTTCAATATTATACCAATAGAATATATATGAGAAATATATATTAATGCTTTTGCTCATATTCGCTCTATGTGATGTGATCTTAACTCATTTATATGTAGAGATAAATTAACATTAAAATGAAGTTGCAGCAAATATCAATTTCAGGATAGAAATACTATATTATATTATATATATATAAACAATATTTCACGTGTTGTAAAGACCATATACTTAATAACATAACATTGAGAGAAATTATAGCTCAGTAGCAATTATAATTTAATCTTCGCTTCATAAATGTAATTGAAATGTTTCAAATTACGGAAGTTTTAAAAATAACAACGATTTATAAGAAATCAAATGACAAAAGATGATTTTAATTATAAATTACATAATCTCGTTACATTAATTAATGATGAAGATATTAAATCGTAAAAAAGACTAATTGTTTTACGAATGAAATGATTTAAGGCAGTTTCCGAGAATTAAAATGAGTTATTAGTGTCTATCAACTAATTTAATAAGTTTTTATTAAAGTCTAATTAAACATGCGATGATTATTTAAGAAAATAATAGCACTACTTAAAAATGAATATTTACTATGAAACTGAATAAGACTACATTCTTTTGAATTACGCTGTGCTTTTATTATTAAATAATAATTTTTTTTATCTTATATCTTTTATTTTAGTATAGTTAAGCAAATTTCAATTAAGTAATAAGATATTTCGCATTTCATTTTTTTTTACTAAACAAATAAGCAAGCAAATGTTATTCGGAAAAAAATTCTATTTTAAATCGGAGTAGAGTATCATTTATTAAATTCTGCAAAAAGAACTTATTCATAATGGATATTTTAAAATGAGTATTTGCCATCACTTTGTCCTAGTAATATTTTAAAACAAATGGCATAAGCAATTCGATGAAAACACGCTCATTTAATAATTCCCATTAAATTATTAAGTATTCAACGACATAATTCACACCTTCAAAAAAAATTAATTTGGGTCTAAACGGAATCACGTTGATGTATTTCTATTCAACTTTTAAAAATGAAATTTCTGTTATAAATTTTTTTTTATCTAATGTCTTAATCTTTAATTTTATAATTAAATTGTATGATTTTTCAAACTTAGTAATTTGAAAATGGGCCTTTCATTAATGCTCCAAGAATTTATTCGCGAACTTACTTAATTAAATAAACAGCTTTGTTTTATTAAACTCAGAGAACCACTACTTTTTCTCAAGATAAACAGATTATGAAATTTAGAATGCCTAGATGAAAAAAATTACGGAAAACTAGAAATAGCTTTTTTTCTGCTCTGTGCCTGACAGCAAAAGTTAATTAATATTAATGAGCTTTTTATTGCCAAGAAAGAAGAAAATTTGTTTTTCGGCCATGATACGATAGAAATAATTCAAAAATGTAAGTTTTATTCCATTTTTTTCAGCGTTTATTTTCTTAATGTATCATAATTCCCAAATAAAAGTTAATTTTTTATGTCTCGTAAATGAGTAATATAAATCCATGAATTTTGTTTTTATTTTGAATGGCCATCTAACTTTTGTTTGATTATAAACATTAAAAAACATCAAATAGAAATTTTTTTTCTAGAATTCATTTAAAAATTGGTGTTCAAAGTGATGCTTTTCATTTTCCCTATGTCTTTTTCTAAAATAAGGTAGTCTATATGTAAATATTTTGCCTCCTTTTTAAGTATCTGCTAAATAAAGTATTTCTAGATTCGTATTTAGTTTATTGCATTATTCAGTAGAAAAACAAGATAACTTATTCAATCATGTAAAGCAATTTGGATTGCATGAAAATCTAATGGAAAGTTCTCCTTGCATGCAGGGTCTTTGCCCAATCTTTTTCTAAATTTGTAATTAGGCCTAGTCTCTTAAAGCTATCCTTAAGACCTCATCGTGTTTTTTGAAGCATTTTCTTCTGTATTTTCTTCATAGTGCATGCTTGAATGAGTTATTTATCTTTTAGTTAAGACCAAGAATATGCAAATCTCTTCTTAATATTCAAATAGCGGTCTTTGGCCTCATATTGGTATAAACATAATTAATATTCACCCAACTTTGGCTCTGGTGCACGCAAAGGTTCAGATTAATACATCTTATTACCTTTAATGAAGAGTTTTCGGTGTTTTTCGTTTAGAAGAAAATATTAATTAAAATGTAAATTCCATCACACAGCATTATTTTGGCTTTTATTCATTCTTGTTTTTTCCATCTTTGAGAAGAAACAGTTTTTCTAAATTGAATTAACACTGCATTTGTGTATTAAATAAATCATATTCTGGTATTTTCTCAAAAGCACTGAAATAATCTCAAGTTTCAATTAATAAATTAAATGCATTTTTCTGTCGTTAATCCAGCTGTATGTTTTAAGAGTAATTATTTAGAAAATACCTAATTTGCACTAAATATCTTTTATTTATCATTAGGAAAGTTGTATTTATAAAATATGAATGCAATTATGATAGAAAATGAATTTTAAATGCTTTTATAGGCAGTTTATTAGTTGAATATGTGCAGACTTCCATAGTACAACCAACTGCACGCCAAAAATACAATTTATGAACTATGACTCTGATTTTTACTTTAACTAGATTTTGAAATACCAAAAACATGTTTCTTTGTATTTTGAAATTTCGATATTATTTAAAGATTAATAACCATAAAAATTCATTTCAATTAGTTTACTATAACTGTTTCTATTCTTCATAAATGGAAATTTTTACTACTCTAAATTCGTGATTAAAATTTTAGAGTTCACAAAAAAGTTTGCAAGTATTAATCTGGGTGTAACTTGCATTACATTTAATATTCAGAAACGCTTATTTGATAGAAATTAATCATTTGTTTGATTAACAGCAATGTTTGGTTAAACTGCACTGGTATATTTATTTGATGTACACTTTGACTCTTTATATTAAGTTTTAGATTTATTATTTAATAGATATATAAAGAATTTTTTGGGGGGCACACTAATTTATGGCTTTATTTTTTCAAGCATTTTCAAAGAAAATAATTTCGCTAGATTTAATTGTTCATTTAAACAATTCTGTTTTTTTCCTTAAGAGCCCTCAACAACTTTAATAATTCTTAAAATGTTGAAACAGAAAAAGTCGCACGAGAGTCATATGTGTTAAGTATGATAAATATTCTTATTCACATGCAAGATTCTGGAGACACACTATTAAATATTTCTTCGAATGACTCTGCGTGTTATATTGCTTAAAAGATTGTTTATGCAGTATATGTTTTATCTACAGTAAGATATATTTTAACATATCATATCACGCACAATCATTCCACGAAGAGCGGTTAGAATGTATTATTATATGCGCTGTATGTCTTTCACCTAAATGCTGTCATTAATAATAAAAAGGAGTACTGTCTTTGATAAGACCTTTATGTATAAATTTTGCAATGACTAAATTCTAATTTGAATTAAGTAGGTTTAAGTTTCATATATTTGTTAATGTAAAAACTAGAATATATTGCAAAGATATTTTTGTTTTTGTTTGCGACGGTAAAAAAGGAAGTAAATTCAAAGAAGCAAGTTTATAAATTTTGAAATGATGTACAAATCTTTTACATGAGGATATTTTTGGATTTGGAAAAAAAGCGGTTCAATTAATTTAATGCCTAAAAAAGATTTCAAAAGAATGACACTCTGAACTGTATATTCTCATTCTCAAAAATATATCTATATGTAATTCGATAATTTGGCAATTTTAGATTAAACAGTCTGACATATAGAGCGCTGAAACATAAAAATACACCTATTATTTATCATTGTAAATATATTTAACTTTTTTACATTTTTATTTTGAAGAAAAACAAGTATTAGTTTTAGAAATTAATTATTAGAAACTATAAATAACAATAAATCACAAGGCAACATTTTAAAATTGTAAAATATTTTCGGTATAAAAATTCAGTAATGGAATATAATGCTTAATAAAAGGCTGTAGATAACCGAAAAAGGCATAGTTCATCAAAGAGTTATTTCCACAATTCGTGTCTCTGATATGAAAAGAGGGATAACTAATGTTAAATCATAGTAAACTATTGATTCCTAAATAAAATCCCTATCAAAATAAATTATGTTGCTGTATAAAGGAGAATTGGAGCCTTTATTATTTTAAAGATAAATAGGAAATATAAATCATTGCTTTTATTTATAATCTCTTGTTATTTATAATTAAATTATCCATTCGTGAAAGTTCATTATTAATAATGTTTAGGGCTTTAGATAGGTTAGAATAGTAAATATTTCTAAATGCAGAGAAGCCTTCGGCTTCTTTTTATTTTACCTGAATCTTTGTAAGGTGCCCATTTAACGACTAGATTACCATAACCTATCTTTTATTACATAATTGAACACAGAGTCTGTTAATAGATTTTAGAAGGGTATGAAAAAGAAAGGCAAATAAATAAAAAGTCACAACATGATTTTTTCCATTAGTAGTGAACACGGTTAAAATAAAATGCTTATAAAAGAATAATTTCAAACAGATGCTGCACAGAAATCCGTTTAATATAAAATAGAAACCGATAAAATTATTTCTTGTCGCGATATTTTTGAGCGATCTATAGGATTATCTTAATATAGAACACGTAATTTCAGTAAATTATTTCCTTCAAAATTGACTATCAATTGTTATAAACAAATGCATCGCATACTCATATGATTGAATTGAAAAGAAATGCAATAATTTGCTTTTTATGAAAAATTAAAATCAGTCGATATTTTAACTTCAAAAATATCTATATTATTTTCATTGATCTTAAATTTGGGGGAAAAAATAAACTAGTAAAGACTTTATGTTTTTAGGACCCTTAAAATTTAGTAATTTTGTGGAAATTTAAAGTTAGTCTTAAGAAAAAAAAATAACTTTTATAAATCCACGAAATTTTTATTGATTTATTTAAAAACTAGTCCCCTTTGGCGACCAGTCGGCTCGCCAATCTTAATGTTCGTCTAATTTTAATAATTAAATATTTTAAACTTCAAATTTTGATAGTCATATAATTCACTAATAATATTATAAAGGCCTTCAGTCATAACGTAATATGTATCTTTCTAATATTCTGTTAGGATTTATGATTTAAATTAAAGTGGAAAGGGTTAATCTGCAATTAATATGATAATATTTTTTACTGAAACAAAATATTTTTTTGTTATATGATTACTGAAAACAGAGTCACTGAGAGTTTCATCTTTATGGGAACTAAAGAATCTTTCTTAATTTATGTAATATTTCAAGAATTTGTTAACAAAACTTTCTCAAATTCACCATGACCAGATCGATTAATTAACAATGTTTAATTTTAAATGCATCAAACACTAAGAAAAACGAATCATTTAAAATAATCGGTTGAAAGCAGGTTAAAAAAAACTACTTAAAAAACGATGTATTTAAAACTATAAGCATATACAAAAAATATATAACTGACATAAATACAATTTAATTATAAAAGCATGCAAATAACCTAAAAATAATTTGAATCAAGTCCGTATCCATTTAAAATAGTTGTCAATAATCAGAACACAATGCACATGTATGAATTTTCAACGCTAATTATGGTAACGCAAATGCGTGAATATTCTACTCCAGTTGGGTAACGCTATGCAGATAAGAAATTTTTAATTTTCTTTATACTGTTTTATTTTAATTCAAAAGTACTTCAGACTGAATCTGAAAGATTGATTAATTAACAATGTTTGATTTAAGTGCATTCAAACATTAAGAAAATAAACAGAATCCTTTGAAATATCTGCCGAAAATTTCTTAAGCCTATCCTCTTTAGCGTGGAGAAAAAAACTGAAGCTTTACTCATTTGGCGGTGGGGAAATGAAAAGATTTTTTTGGCGGGAAAGTCAGTTTTTAATAAATAATTAAAATTCAATTAAAAATTAAAAAAAGGGACCCCAGATGCATATTCCCGACCTCCAAGGTATACATGTACCAAATTTGGTAGCTGTAGGTCGAACGGTCTGGCCTGTAGAGCAACACACACACACACACACACACACACACACACACATTGAGTTTTATATAAATATAGATAGATATTTCTTAATTGTATGTATAGTCATTAGTTTCATTAATCCGAGACTGTTTTGATTTCTGATAATGAATCGGTACACTTATGTTTATATATGGAGTTTTTAGCACTCCAAATTATTTTTCTTTCAGATTATCTGTCATTAAGTATTTTTAAAATGTATTGAAAAATTTGAAAATATGAGAATAATAAGTTTTACTACTTCTAATTTATTAAAACTATTCTCAAAATCAATTTATATGGCAATAGCTAAGATTTACATGTTTAGCTCTTAAATGATGTTTCCTGAATGAATTTTGTGATCGATTATGCTTGTCAGGTATTTAAGAGGAAAATGCGCACATTCTGTATTTCAGAATTGCAGGTATCTTTTTTATTATAAAAAGAACTTTAATTTTTAAATATAATCATAATATGAAGTTTAATATCAAACGGGAAGCAAATTTCTGCTATAATTCGGTTTCAGTACTTCAGTACATTCTTATGGATTCGCTTTATAACTACACCAGGTGGCAGAATATTTTGATCTGTATGGTTTCAGTTAAAAAAGGGAAATTAATATGTTGAAAGTCGGGTTTAATGATTGTGCATCCAGAGTACTATTTTGGAAGTTGATAAACAAATCAAAATTATTTGAACGAGTATATGATGAATAAGAAAAATTCTCCTTTGTAATCTGCTCGTTTTTCTGAACATAATTATTAACGATAGAATTTGAATAGGAAAAATATATTTATGGAATAATGAAAATTTCAGTTTAAATTCAGTCAATGGTCTCTAAATAGAGAAGAGCATTTAAATCTTCATTTACAAATAACTCCTACTTGGAAATCGAGAAATAATACAAATCAAGCGAACTGTTACTTCATGAAAATAATAAAATTCTATATTAAAAAATGTTCCATAACTGCAAGAAAATAGAATTTAGAAATTAAAAACTGATTTTGAACCATTGTAGAACTTCGACTACTTTCAAAATAAATATCACTTTGTTAACTTTCGCACATTGTTAGAACCTCTCATTTTTCCCAATTCTTGCAATTATAACAGGAATTCCTTATTAATTCTTTACATTCCTTATATTTTAATTATACAAGTAGAACCTACTGTTGCATTCCATTTTTCTAGCACAACATTTGATACTTGTTTATTTTTATGATTCCCGCGATAAATCGCCAAAAAATGTAAACTATCGCCAAATCGGCAATCTTGGCGCAATCTGAAAATTGCCAAGTAAATTAGAGAATCCAACCAGTTTCAACGAAATCTTGGTTTTTTATGCATAATGGAGTTTCGCGATCGTCACATATTCGAAAAAGCGCCGAGTAATTCCACTATCTTGGCGTATTTGGTGTTATCCGAAAACTGCCGAAAATAACACGGGACCCATAATATAAAACAAGTATGGTATTTTCTAAAAATAAATACATTAGATGCATATACCTTGATATAATTTATGATGAAATGTATCCACAGTTTAAAAAGTAAATTAGTATAGTTTTATCAGTTATCGCCATTATTTCTGTATTATGATTAATATATAACAACCCAGAATAAAGGCCATATGATAAAAGTGCTAATAATTTCATGAATGGATTTTTGGCATAACCTTTTCTGTAAGAATTTCAGTCACTTTATCTTTAAAAGATTCCTTTAATATCATGCAATTTCCTAAATTAAAAATTATAAATTTCTAAAATCTTTATCAATTACTGAATATTATTCAGATATATTATCACGAAAGAATGCATATAGCGCTTAATTACTTGGAGTTATAAATTCAAACAGTGTTAAATTTCAGATAATATTCGCAAATTTATCATTACGTTTATTCTCTGAAATCTCAACTCTGTGTATTGATCTGAAAAATCTCATTATCACTAAAGATATTCCTGCAAGAAAAATCATTGAGTCATTTAAGGAAGGAAATTCAAGACAGGGAATGATTTTTATCAATAATCATAATGGTGTATAAGGTTACAATAACCACTGATTAAATAATTCCGGAAATTTAACCTTCGTGAATAATATTCTTCGATTCCTTCATGAATAGAATTCCATCGGATGTTCTGGCAGGATATGGAAAGGAAAAGGGACGAAACTACAAAGATTGGAAATTGTGAAAGGAAATTATTCTCTCCAGCGAAAGCTCATAGATGTCTTGATTTCCTTATGATCATATTTCTCTGAAGATAGACTTCATTGTATTTTTGTTTCAAGCAGTAAATTAATTGGAAAAAAAGAATGAAAAACTGCTGAATTTCGAATATAAAAAGATATGTAGATCTATAATTGTTATTTTCAATATTAATTAGTTTGTAAAGGTACGTTTATCAGAAATTTATATAATATTTTGAAGAGATGGATTATTACAGCAGAACTTTCTAATAGGAATCTTTAATTTTGCACCCTAAGTGATTTTTCAGAGTTGTCATGTCAATCAAATAATAAACGATTGCATCGTAAAATTCGATATTGTTGGTTCTGATGCAATTCTGTTATTATTCCTTACTATTTGCATGAAAATTCTAACAATCGTGAACTTTGGAATCAGTATCCCAGGTAGAACATACTGTTGCATAATATTATACAATATTGTGCCACATAATATTATATAATTTAATATTTAACAATATTATACAATACTGAGAATATTGTCCAATATATATGTGCTATTAAGGATGTTTAATTTTTACCATTTTCTATTACATATTGCATATACTAGTACATTCCTATACCATTATTTCTCTACATGATAATTACCTATACTATTATTTTCCATATTTCTATCTATTACTACTACTTATATAATAATGAATGGAATTAGTTTTATATCAGATTTTTAATAATAAGAAATCGTAAACACTAACTTTTTATTGAATTATTCTTTATTGTATAAATACTGCGGAATTTAAGTGGTTGATAAAAAGATGAAACTCGTTATCTTGGATTTTTTTAAAATTTGACTTTGCTATGAAAAATTTCATTTTGAATCTTCAAACTCATATTATATTCTCATAATAGTTCAATATTTTTTTAAATGACTTTAAAAATAAAATAGGACAAATACAAATTACAAACTTAATATATTATCATAAATATCCTACACCTATAATATCGTAAATTTTCTTAATTTTTTTAATGACTTCGAATCTTTTACTTATATTCCTTTTCTTCTAAAAAGTTAAACTGATTAAATATAAGAAAACGCATAGTAATAAAATCGCAAAGACATTCATCAGGAAGAAAATTCGTCCTACTATCATTCATCGTAAACTTCATGCTTGCTAACGACGAACACCAAGTGATGAAATATTTTACAATGAAAATTTCTCGCGAATCCAGAGTGCACAACTTCATTAAGTTTTCCCAAACTAAAAGAAAATCATTTCTCTTTGAGAAGGGTGTTCACGGTGACATTTTCAGATAATAAATTGAGTTCCGGATGAAATATAAATGCATCATCACATATAGATATATTGCAGAATGATTTATTAATGGTTTAATGATTGAGCTGATGATATTCCGTTATAGAATTCTAATTAAGAGCAGTTGCCAGGTTTAATCTATCATCCTATGTATGTTTAAAAGAAAAGTGATATTTTGCCAAGAGAGGTTTACGTCTTCAAAAGAGTATTGTCAGAAACTGTATTAAATATATCACTAAAAGTTTAATTATACAAATACAGTTTTTTACTTTTTTATTTTTAAATATTTGTAAAAAAATAATTGCTAAAATTAAATTATAAAACATTTTAAATAATAACATATTCAGTGTCTTTTATCGCTATGAAACGGCGATCATTTAAAAATAAATCATGGTCTTATTTTCTATTTTATGATTATTACAATATTAATTACGTTACTTAAAAAATTAGAGCATTTATAATTTTTTATGAAGAAATAATTTAGAATTTTTATAATAATTAGCAATTTTATTATATTAAAACCAAAGTTAATAAAAATAAGATGTAGTAAAATCATAGCATGAATTGTTCATAAGATTTTTCTTTCATCAGTCATTTTCTAGAGACCAATTCTTTTTTGCATAGTAAGATTCGTGCAGAATTTTGAAAATTAAGAGTGAAAAAAAATGTTTAAAAAAATATTTTTTACCCTGTTACATCAATTTATGGGTTTTTAAAAAATAACAGTTTGGCAAATGTATTGTATTTTCTAGTTCGTTCATTTTGCTTTTGAAAGAAATATATTGATAATTCAAACTTCTAACTAACTGTAGTACATTTATTAACGTTTAAAAAATCCTTATGAATCCAAGAATCAATAGAACTGTTTTTATTAATTTTTCTTTTGTATTACCATGACATACTTTTCCTTTTAAAACTACTATTCTCTGAATAGGAGGATTTATAAAGCAAGCATAATAATCACGGGACTATACATTAATTCAAACAAAGACAGATATTATTTCAAAATAAATGAATAAACAGAGTTACTATTTTTATGTGTTTAAACAAATTAATCGTTTGCATTAAATAAATAAATCGTTTAAATAAATAAATATACTTTTTTTTTCTTATTATTACTATATCTACATTATAGGCTAAAGATGTAATAGTTGCAGGAATTTGGCGTAAATATAATTTGCAAATGAAATAACATTAATATTTTCGCCTAAAAGTAATTGCAAGAAAATTTTGGTTTTATATTTCTCTATTGCCATTAAGTCAATTACCTCTCGAATTAAAAATAATAACAGAAATAATAGAAAAAGAAAATACACAGGCTTATATCTAATTTGCCGAATAAACAATAAAAACTTCAGACGAAATAAATACTATTTTAAAATACATAAATAATTAGAAATTACCTCTTTTATATGTGTAAAATAAAAATATCTTTTTTAAATGACCTTTTTTTCTTATTATTTATCTAGCAGTATTATAATAAGGCAAAAGAATGTAAAAAATGCAGAAATTAAATATGGCTCACAATGTAAGTCTAGTTTATAATGCCTATCTGAAAAAGAAAAGCGTTCCAAGAACATTTTAACTTCCTCTTCTCGCCTTCAAATCAATTTCATTTCAACTACAAGGCGACAAATAATACGAAAATAAAATGAAATATGCAAGGGCGTGTAAAACTGATGATAAAACTATCACACACCTTAATTAAAATTAAATTTTTTTTCAAAATAAATGAACAAATAAACTACATCTTTAAAATATTATTAAATAAATAAATCATTTCCTTTTTCCACAAATGCGCTTTTTTGTTTTCTTCTTGTTCTTGCTATTCCAAAGATAAAAGAATACAATAAAGGCGGGAATTTAACTTGCAATATAATTCCAGCACAAAAACTCTCTAATAATTTGCATCTGCGGAAAAAAGAGATACCAAGAAAAATTTAGCTTTCTCTTCTCGGCTTCAAATCAATTTCATTTCCAAATACAAGGATTCAAATAACAGAAAAATAAAACGAAATACTCAGGATTATGTTTAATTTGACAGTTTTATGACTCATTCGGTTAAATTTCATGATGTATTTCCCCATCTGCAAGCTTATTCCAACAACATATACAAGGTAAAGAAATATTCATTAACGAAATAAAACAGAAACGACGTTACAAACACAGAAACAGAGAAATTAATTACTTTCAAATAAGCTCTGAAGCATTTTTATTTCGAGTTATTTCTACACGGACGTTATTCCGATCCATGATAATTAATTTCAAACTTTAGCGAAATTTTTCCCAAAATGTCCTATCTGATGTGGCGTTTCAAATGTGGAAGCATTAACTTAAATGATATCTCGATGGAATAATATAGAAAAGCGTCCTTTTGTTTCGCGAACGCATCTTCGGAATAATAAAAATGACTTGAGAGTGGAGTTGTGTACTTTTATTGTCCTGACGAAAAGCAATTTCCGAAATTGAAGATATATATTTATGTCTTTATCGTTTGAAGTTAAGTTGAATTTTATTCCTTACTGCATTATTCTCAAGCATTCAGCAATGTGGTAGGATATCGAAACTTTTTCTAACTCTAAAGGCCGAATTGGATATAAACGCTCTTTTATGCTCCAAGAAATAAAACATTGCTCTTCATGACGATTCTCTAATAATTTATATTCGAGTTGGGTCCCTCTAAGATAGGAGGCTTTGTTTGATTGTTTGTTTCAAAATGGCGTAGCGTATATCGGCAGATATGAATCGTATTTATCGTGTTATTTCAGCTGATTTAGTAATTTACTTTGTACTTTTTCTCTAATAATGGAACTGTCTATTAAATCTTTGTCCATTATTTGAAAATGCAGAGAATTATTTCAATAAAAGTGGGAAAAATAGCCAAGAAAAGGAACACATTTCAAAAATTCTTACTTAACATTAATAAGGCATTTAAATAGTAATTGCAATTAAAGGACTTGCGAAATAATCTAATAATTTATATTCGAGTGGGATATGCGTTATAGAAAGTTTTGATTGTTTTAAAACTATTAATCATATAACTGCAATAGAAATAATTTTTATTGCAATATTTCAGTTCATAATTTTTTCAATATTCCTTTTATCGAAGAAAGGAATTGTGGCTAATATCCTAAAGCAGCATTTTTAAATAAATACAATTATTTATTTCTGCAAAAATAAAATCCTTAAAAAAGTACTGCTTATTTTTATTAATGATAGGCTAAACTAGGACTCCTAATTAAAAGTCTTTATTTTTAAAAAATATTATCAGAATTATATATCATAAATCATTTATAGTAATAGGAATCAAATTTATTCTTTTAATTTTTGTACATTTACTACTTTTCCCCATAATTTTTCTAATAGTTGCATTATATATAACTTAATGCATCATTTGAATGAATATTCAATAATTTATTTCGGAAAAAAAATACGAATAAGCAATAAACTAATTCGAAAATATTTGCTTAATTTTACTAATAGATTTACATAATTAAAGTCTTCTGAAATTTTATATTTATATTAAAATTAGGTCTCCAAGATACTTTGTTTGCTTTAAAACACATTGTCATACTGCAGTAACATGAACCATATTTGACAAACTATTTTCTTAGTTCGTTTTTGTCTACAAATTGAAGTGTAGATGATATTTTGAAAAAAATATATACAAATTATCTTTAAGCAACCACTAAGCTATGTTCGAGTAGAGCATATTTTCTAGTAGTTTAATGATCAGGCAGTTGCAATTATAATCATATTTATCATAATATCTGTTTATTTAGTATTTTTTCCGTATCATTTTTGCCTAAAATATTTAAATATTTTTAAAATATTAATATACAATTTGACAATATATGCTTTTACCTTTAAGCATTAATTTTGCTATATTCGTATCGAGTTATCAAGATAAGAGGGTTTAATTGTTTATTTCAGAATGCACTATGAGATACTTGCTTTATTTATCATATTTATCCCAACATTTCAGTTTAATTGATATTTTTTCATATTTTTTTTGTTTCAAAAATAGAACTATGCATGACATCTTCCCTTTTATTCATTAATATATATTTAAATTCATTTTATTTCTAAACTAGTATAAAATTCTTATTTATTGTCCTTTCATAAAATAGCATGTATTTGAAATTTTTGTTTCTTCAAAAAAAATTATGATACTCAGCATCGATGTATTAAGTAAAAAAAGTTACTTTACTTTTAGAAATTAATCAATGTATTGGTACTATACAAATGATAATTGACATATCAACTTCTTTCAATGTTATTTTATCTGGATTTTATTGGAAAAGATTGCAATGAACTTGTAACCGACTTTATTTTGAACTTCAGTTAACTGTTTATAATTTTAGAGAAAAGGCAATAAAAAATTAAATCACAATGCTGAATCATCTCTATTGAATGAAGTTTATCTTAAATATCTTTTTTTTTCCTTTCATTAATTTCAAATTCAAATGCAGTAGAATTTTGAATTATTTTATCATTGTATCATAAGAGAAAAAACTATATATCCCCTATTCTTATATAAAATTCTTATACTGCAATTATATAAAATCATATAATCTTAGCTATTGAATCTTTAAGATACATACATAGAGATATATCAATACAAAATTAAGAAATAAATCAGATTTTTCATAATTTTGATGAAGCTAATTCTATCAAGTCATTAATGAATAGAAATAGAAATCACTAAAATATTTAATTTTTTTTAAAATGTTATCGTTTTTACTTGGAGATGAAATCTTGTAAAGTAGATAATTTTCAAGCAACCTTCAGTAAGAAATTTATACTTTCACAGCATATCTAATAACCAGTCAACTGTAATTTTCAGATACAAATAAAAGAATATTTAAATATAATTTAAAAGACGGATTTTAAACCTTTCTTATGAATGAAATTATCTATCAATTCAAGAAGAGATCCCCGCCTTTTAATTCTTCCTGTTAGGAATTTATCAATTTAAATACCTATATTATGATAATCGATCTTTTTAGTTGATTGATTTTATATATTAAATTAATTATAATTATAATTTCCCTAAACTTCTTAATAAAATAAGGCAAGGATTTTTTTTCAAAAAATTACTTCATTGTATAATTGGTTTCATTCTGACATTGTAAAGGTCACTGCATTGTAAAGGCCTAAGATTATGAAAATGTTGAGTTTTTCTAAATTTTTAACATTCAAAACTTCATAAATAAGTCTTAGTTGATCGTGGAAAATAGAAACATTCATTCATTTATTTAAAATTTGGTGTGTCCGGAATATTTCTCAGAATATGATACTTTACTGCATTAAATTTAGACTTCATAATTTTTGAAATATATTTATAGGCCGAAACAAAGTATTATTATTGATTTCATTTCAATCCTTTTGAAAGCAAAACTAAAAACTGAATTTTATGCTGAATCTGAGAAATTTTTGTTGAATTATTTTTTGAGATATTACATAAATTATGAAAAATATTTTGTAGTTCACATAAGACTTAAATACCGAGCGATTCTGTTTGCAATACTCATATTCAATAATGATAATAATAGATAAAAATGATAAATAAAATAAAACGCTTGGTTTCATTAAAAAATATCTTTACATTAATTGCAATTTCAGCATTTCCACTTTAAAGTTGAAGTTTTACCGGAAATGACAACAAATTAGGAATATATATATATAGTAAATTGAACGAAACGATCTAAAAAATAGTATAAGTTTGGTATGACTATCAAAATTTGAAGATTAAAAATGTTTTGTTTGAGAATCTATTAAGAGACCAGTTACTTAAAATATTTAATTGAAAATTGTAGCGAGTGGTAATACTGGCGAACCGGCTTGTCGCCAAAGGCGGCTAGTAATCAATAAAGTTAATTCACATCTTTTATTTTATGAAACGGTAAATCAAATGGCTAACAACAAAAATGAATTTCCTTTTACCCATATTTAACATTTTAACAATCACAGGTTTATTCGTATATGCAAACTCAAACGAACACACTCTATTTCGTATAAAAAATATAAATATAATATATAAAAAGGGAAATGGAATACTCTTCTCTACAAATAATAAAAGGATCGTTTACAAATCAACATTTTTCTTTTAAAAAGTTCAAATAACAGTCAAATTTTTTTTAAACAAGCCATTTTCAAATAAACAGAATTTAGAAGTCTCAAAAAACCATTTAAATTATTTTGAATGAACAACAACTTGTTTATTTTACTATTCGTAAAGAAATTGCAATTAATTTAATAATTTTACCAAAATAAAATTAAATGAAATCATTTTAAGCAAAATAAATAGAATTCAAAACCTCAAATATCAATGGCAATTAACTTAATGGATGAACAACTTGCTTTTTCTGTCATGTATAAAGAAATTGAAATTTTAATAAATTTTACCAAAAGAAGCTAGAGGAAATTATTTTAATCAGTCAGATACAATTACTTAAAAATCTTAAAGTTGATACTTTCAGTAATTGTGAAGTATATGATTAATAAAAAAAAAGGTATTTACCAATTAAAATGTTATAAGTTGTGTCTAACAAATATAAATTTAAAAATCCCTTATAAAAATAATGTTCTGAACTTTTAGAAAATTTTGTCCAATAAATTCTACATACGTTTTCTTAAAGGTTCAGTCTTTATATAAAATAAATAATATCCTTTCGCGTTAAAAATGAAGACCAAATTAGAGAACGTGAGCACTAATGAGTTTTTTCGTGATTTACATGCTTTAGTTGTATATACAAGGAATCAACTTTCGCTTTTTCCTAACTAGTTTTTGTTTTTGGAAATAATGCGAGGGAAAAAGGTTGAGTAGACTAAGTGATTAAATTAAAACTCCGCGTAATATGTTAATGGATTAAGAAGAAGAAGAATGTAGGTCTAAGGAGAAATTAAGAATAAGGTTATGTTGATTAGAAAGTTTTATATAAACATATAAAAAAGAAATATTATGTTTTAAGCATATTTAAATAAATTTATTAGTCCGAATTCATGTCTTAATTAAATTTCTATGTTAAAAAAAGATTACAACTGACAGTTGAGTAGAAAAAGTAATAATTTAAAATAACCCGAATAAAAATTCGTTATTAAAAACAAATTATTTATAATATTTTGGTAGTGTTATTTAAAGACGACTAGATTTCCAACAAATTTATTTGTATTAGATTTTCAAAATATTCAATGTATCTTCATTGCAAAATTTTCCATTTAATTATATCATTGAGCGAGCATGTATTGTTTGTTGATTATAGTATTATCTCCGATTAATAATTTATACGATTCATCAATTATGTTAATTGATTATTTTATACAATATTGCAATGCATTAACTGTATTTTGTATGTTAATTTATCAATAATACAATATTATATTTTGTTAAGTTTCATTCACGTTGAAAAAAAGGCTGATACTAATTATTGATATTAATTGAAATAAAGACTTCTCGATTCTAAATATTATATCTGCAAAAAACTTTTTATGTCCGATTATTAAGGATTTAAGTTTTAGAACAGATAACCATGTTGAAAATTGAAATATCTTTATTAAAGACATGAACATTGAAATAAAATATAACAATCCCTACAAAATTTTACAAATTATGGAATTCAATCAATTCTAGTAAATTAATTAGATTGTTTATTTTTTCATATAAGAAGATTACAAAGCGAAATAATTCTAAACATCAAAAATAGAGGTAGAGAAATTACGGTGCAGACCTCCCCCCCCCCCCCGTTCCGAAAACACATTTTTGGAATTATTTCTGTGTGTATAAGCGTTCTGTACGATAACATAACGCTTGTATAACATAAATGCTAAAAACGCTTTGAATAAATGGACGAAGTTTTGTGTATGGATTTTAACTAAAGCTTTAGATTTCTATGAAATTTTGAATGGCATGCATAATACGAAGTGAACATGATAAATACAAAATGCAAAGCATTAGATAAATAAAATTCGATACTTTGGTTCAACATCTAAAATATTGATCCATATAAATTTTTAAATAAATCATTCAACACGTATGTTAATTGTACTTTCACATACACATAAGCGTACTAATTCAAAAATGCAATCATATTAAAAAATGAAATTTAGTATGTTATCTTGTGACAGCATGGAAGTTCTATGTCAAATAGCCCAAGCGCACCAACCGCCTGAAGGCATTTTTGAACCTTTCTTAGCTGTTTTATTCTTATAGCTGGATATTATAGATTTATTATAAAGCTGGATAGTTAATGAGCATAACAGCTTGTCAATGTATGTTTATACAACATAATTTGTGGTAACGACGTGACTGGTGGTAATTAAAATAAAAAGAAGTCCGTTATAAAACTTTGCCATGAGTTCGTAATATGTACAAATCTTCACAAAATGGTGCCAAAAATAGCCAGTCAATAAAAAAATGAAAGGTTAGTTCCAATTTTCTGGGCAAATTGCTTAAAAGCCGATTGAAATTTTTTTTCACCAAAATCGTGTCTATTAATAACATCAAACAAATTATTTTGATTATCGTGTGTTCTTTAAAATTCTGGAAAATTAACGAAGGAAAATAGTTCATATTGGATGCAAGCAAGACAAGATTTTTTTTATTATAATTCAACATTTCATGGCAATGCCAAATTCAATATATTGTGCCATATTTTATTACAATACTTCCGTCTCAAATCACCCCTAGAGAAACATAACATTCATCCACCTTTCCATATTGTTTACTTGTTTTTAATTAAAGATTAGATACTGAATTACTTTGTAACAAAAGTAAAATTACTGACTAACTAACATCAGCCGAGTTTAATTTTCCTCTAAGTAATCCTTAAACCCTCGAGTACTACTTCTTTTGTAACAATTTTTCTTCTACTTCCAGCAGGTCATTAGCAACCAAACAATTGACGCACTTTGTTTAGCTTGCTAGATGTTTTTCACACCATACAAGACAAACCCTTTACCAGTACATCGACGGAAAGTTTCCTGGCATACTTAATGAAAAAGTAAAAGCATGCAAGCCAAAAATCATTTCTTCTTAAGAGCACGAGGGAAATATCTAACCTGGGCCGTCCCTTTCTGGAAGAAAAAGAAAAAGGGAAGGCAGAGTGAAGGAGATAAAATGGTGTTTCTACTCGCAGAGAAAACTTCCCCGACGGTCGTAAGTCAGCCCAAGTCGTTTAGCGCGAAAAAGAAACATTTTCACTGTCCAAAGGAATCAATGAATCTTCCACGTTTTTCTACTCCGTCTCGGTTTTGATTCTTTCGCTTTTCTTCTACATTCTTTTTTCCACTTTCTTCATTCTCAATTTTTATCTCCTTTCCGGGTCACGTGACGGACGACCCAGAGGGAAGGTTTTGCCCGTTAGGACTTCAGCAGCAGAAACAGTCTTCCCAGCTGTTTGTTATTAGGATGAACTGCAGGATGAAAATTGTGTTATGGGTATAACAGTATGTCATGGACGTTATCATCTGTATGGGATTTTCACTCTCTGCGATTGGGGAAGGTATCTGCCGTTAAAAAGAGAGAGAGAGGAAATATGGATGGATTGTTATTGGAGAGAAGGAAAGTATCATTTAGCATCGTTTCGGAGAAGCAGAAAGAATTTGGGAACTGGAGAATGTCATTTATCATAAGTTTCGGACTATTTCTAAGTAGATCGTTCTTCGTGGCTTTCTGTGGGCTTGCGATTGAGCTTTCTTTTCCGTGCTATGCGACAAATGCAGAAATCCATTAAGTGAGCGGGATTCAAAAAATTCATATATATCTGGACGAAAATAAATGGTGGAAATAAATGTCAGCATTCTATGCGAGAGTTTCATATCTAAATTGACTAATTCATTTCATAAAAAAAAATGCATATACTTTCATCTGTTGTTTTTTTAAGTGCACCTCACATTGGCAGATTACGCTATTTCAACAAAATCATTGAAACAAAAACTCGAGTCCGGTAAGCATTGGTCATAAGAATTGCAAGTGTTTTGTTTTAGATTAAGGATTCTATGCTATGCCAAGATTCCCCCTTATACCAAGATGCCCCAATATATCTATTTAAAGATAGACTTGGGCATTTGTATGATATTACGTAATGTAGGTCATAGTTTGTGGATATTCTAAAATAACTAGAAAGTGTTTTAAATTCGATTTTTAGAATTCTTTCATCTAGATGTTTACAAACATATCTGCTTTTCAGAAAAATCCCTACATATAAGCATATTCCATAGATTTTGTCTTATTGCGATTTATGTTTAGATTATCGTCTCATTTTGAAACTATATGAGGTTATTTTGTGCGAGATTTGAATACAGATGTGTTAAAATTTTATTCCGATGATAGAATTTTGAAGAGAACAGCGTTTATAATTAAGAGGGAAATATTTGCTTTGTAAGAGTTAGGTAACGAGAATTTCTTTTCATGAAACATAGTTTTGAAAAATATTTACTTAAATTAATGTTTAAAAATATTTTTAAAACTTATAATTAAGCGAAATATATATATGTTTTGGACATTGAATTAAAAAAGGAATAAAACATATTTTTACAGTTAACTCAGTCCAATTTTCAGCTTTAACAGTTAATTGTCATTGTCTAACTTTAAACGGACATCGAATTATATTTACAAAAATTTATAAATTGAAGTTTTGTCGTTCAAAGACACTGTAATGGGACACAAAAATTACAAATAAACCGCAATTACCCCAAAAGTTTTATTTATAATTAGAGATTATTATGTCCTCGAAAAAGAAGATATAATATAATTACATAAAAGAAAAATAATAAGAATAAAACTGTTAATGGAATTTTCAGAAGCATCATATTACTTTGGTTCAATTCATTGAGAGTTTTAGTGAATTCTGTAGTTAAAACGAATGTATTTTCATAAACTTTTTGAATATTCCTTTAAATAAATTACGTAATAGCTTTTCTGTGGTAATATTCTTATCTCGTCATCCAATCAGAAATCATTATATTTCTTAAACGTTCGAAAAGATTTTGATTCAGAAAAAAGCTGCTTTCTAAATTTCTTACGTAGAGTAGAAGGGGATTTAGTAAACATTCATGAATATTTAACAATTCTAATAAATAACGGAGCAGAAAATATCACTTAAGGTAGACATTATTGAAAGCCATAACATCGATGTCTGCAATGCTGTTTTCCTTCATTCCTAAAATCTCATTTCCTCTAAAACTATTTCCCAAAATCCGCTTACAAGTTATGGTATCTTTCCCAGTTTAATTTTTTTGTTCCAAACTGTTTCAAATTCAATCACGCGGAACAACAAACGAAGTGAAATTCTATTATATTTGAGATCTAAACCTACATAAAGCAGCAGCAGGTAAAGCAAAAGGAACACAACAGATGCGAAGCAAGGCAACTTAACGGAACAAAAAATCTTAAACGAATTCCGAACCTGCTTTCACGTATCGGAGACATTCACTCGATTTATCTTCCAAATGGGAGTAAATAAAGCAATGTTGTGCAATTTCTTGTTTTAGGGTTCTTTTTTTTAGGTATGGAAGAAGTGGAAGAAGCTAAAAAAGTAATGAGCTGGGTGCTACGATTTTCTCTTTTCCAATCTCTGTACAAACCAATAGATTACGAATTCTGCCATCTGTCTTATCATAAGGAGATTCAGAAATCACTGCAAGGAAGGCATCACTCGGTTTCTATTTGAGTGAAACAATATTAAGAACGCGTATGTTGGGAAACAGAATTTCGAAAATTAAGTAGATGAAACTAACTAAATTTTCATTGTTTGGCATCTATTTATTATTTATTTGAACTTGTATTAAGAATGTTTTGTAATTTTTATGATGATTTATTTATTCTCTAGATTTGATTTACCAAAGAAATGTTGAACCTTTTTATTGTCAAATTATTATTGAGTATTGTTAAAAGAACTTAAAGTATTGAATTGAGTTGTTAAGATTTTTCAATCGATCTATTACCAATTCAATTGCGAATTATATCATATGGTTTATTACAAAAAGGCAAATCGGAAATTATTATAAGTATAATTTGTCTTAATTCACTTTTTATTTACTTAACAAGAATTAGAAGGATTATACATGTTGAGAATAGGATTGAGAAAATTTGGATTGTAGAATAGCTCACTGTATGGTTTACTTGTATTTATTAGCATTGTACGGTTTGTTTAATTATTTATTAGCATTCGCAATAAGAATAGTTCATTTAATATCTGATGACTGAATTAAAAAATTTACCTTTACTTATATAAAACAATTGCATTTTATTGATAAGTTTGAATATTCGGCATTATACTTATAACCAAAATCCCAAAAATCTTTAAAAAAAAGACAAAACTTATTTCAGAAGAGATTCAAAATGAAGAACAAAAAATAGTTAACATTTAGTTATACTCGAAACGAACAATCAAAGAACTAAATTAGAATAAAAATTGGCTTAGCAATCATAATACATACAGGCTTATTATTTGGAATACAAGCTTAAAAATTGTAATGCGATATCAAATTTTATAAAATTTGTAAATGGAATTGTCTTATAGAGCATATCAAATAAGCAAAATCTGATAAATATTAAAGAATAATCGCTAATTTAATAAGCAAAAACATATGGTATTTTATCTGTAATTTTTACAACATTTCGAGATTGCTTAAATAATGCATTAAATCATAGGAAAATGTGGTAAAAATGTCGATATCCTTCTGTAATTGAATAGATTGACAGTTTTGCCAGTCTGAGAGATGGATGTAAACCTATAGTCATCTGTTCCCTTATTATCCAAGAAATCCGACCAATCCATAATACATTTGAAGGCAATTTACAACAATCGGAGAAAACTTGAACAGACAAGTAAAAACTAGGTAGTTTTTTTAGTTTCATCAAAGTCGAGTGTCGGCTGTCTCTTATAAATGTCAATAGTATCAATAAAATATGAAATAGAATTGAAATGCAATGAATAAAAATTTAGAAAGTAAGAAATCTATGATTATCGTAGAATTCAAAAATGATTGCATGATATTTATACGCAATAGTAACATTTAATGACAAAAATAGAAATAATATTATTAGACGTAAAATAATAATTATATAAAATATTCATAATAATAAAAGTATAAAATATAAAATGCATTGTGAAATAAAAATAAATATTAAAATAATAATATAGATAAAATTAAAAATTTTACTACTACTGTTATCAATAATTAATGTAAAGTTTACGCAATATATTTGGTAAGACAAAAAAATGGTTCAAAATTTCAAATTATATATATCCAAATGTTCATATGTAGCGGCCTTTGTATATTTTTTACTATCTTTCGATCCCAATTTTCTTCTATGTTGCATCAATTATAAAATTTCCACAGTTTTAAAAAATTTTGGAAAGCATTTTTCTCCGTAATAATTTTTAATTACCAAGCACCAATCATGCTTCCAGACATACGTTAATTGAAATAAAAGATATTAATGATTTTTATGCATTTATATTTGTATTTTTATTCCAAATTTAATAATAACTCCATCTGATGCATTTCAATCCTTCTTATGAAACTCACGGCATAATACTCCGACAAAATTTCTAAACGGATTAATTGGTAAAATTCTTCACCTGACCTAAGTATATTTACCGTATGAAATTCTTCCAACGTCAATTCGCGAGCCCGTCAAAAAGTTATTAAATGTTAAGGGGGAAATCCAGTAATACTCAGTCTACGACATTAAACGACTGAAATCTCTGCATACCGAAGAGTTTAATGCCTATGACAATTAAGTAAATTAATGGTGGTATATACCCGGATCACATTTCCAGTCACCAGATGTCTGATGCTGTTCCCCTGGTATTTAGAGACGTGGTAGATGAGAAGTGTAATGTGCACAAACATTTACGGGGATTTGGAAGTCATTAGATTTACTTTTGATAGATGAATCACGAATTTTTGTTGGGCACTTCTTGAAACGATCCAGAAATTAAAAACCCATTTGTACTTGAAGTTAATGCAATTTTTCTTTCTCCAGAACATTATTTAAATTTGGAGTGGCAGTTATATTAAAATCCACTTATTTGAGCAAGTTTTTTTTTTGATGGTCATAAGGGTCTAACTTGTTTTAACGACTTTTAAAAATTAGTTATTTTTATCAGTGAAAAATCGTTTTAATAGCGATTTGAAGCTAGTCTTAAAATAGTATTAATTTAATAACTGTGATGAAATATTTTAAGGTAATTACTTGTTTAATGATCAGATTTGATGGAAACTGCAGCTGATATCTTAAAATGAGGAACTGAACTGAGTCGGTGTCGAATTAAGTAGAATTTTTTTAATGCATTTGCTTCATTTTCATTGCAGATCACTAAATTTTAAATATGGGTACTCAAAGTCGGAGTTTTTAAAATGGGATTTTATTTGGAAGTGATGAGAAATTAATTTGATATTGATTATGATTTTATTTCGTGTGTCAATGAAAATCAATTTAAGACTTTATAAAATCAAATATATATCCAACTATGTAATAGAAATGTTATTATTGCATATATTATGAAGATTAAAAGCTTCTGAAGTGGATTAAATTCGATTCATGTTTGCGGTACGAAAAATATAATTTAAATCACCAAAAATAATCAGAATTGTAAATTTTTTAAATACATCTCTAATGTCTTTTCTTTGAATGTTTGTTATAAGTAGATGCGACATCTATTGAATCAAAAAATAAATTTCTTTGCAATTTTAATTCGTCTCTTCTTTGAAATGTAAAAATTTGTTTTTATTAAAAATAAAATTCTAATTTTTTTTTCTTTAAATGTTTGTTGTAAGTACATTTGAAATTTATTGAATTTTATGAAACAGAAACAAGGATGATAAAAAATAGTGTTTACTTCATTTATATAAATAGATCTATAGTACATATTAACAAACAGTTCAGAATATTAGAATTAACTAATATTTAAGAGATAAAATTATTTGATTAATTCTTTCAGCACATACAAAAAAGAATTTTTTAAATTAATGCTTTTGAAAGAAAAGAACTCCTTTCTCCTATTATGCGTGTTTTACATCAGTAAAAATGCATTTAAAAATTAGAATTAAAAATTTATTTTTAGCAAAATAAGCTATCGGTTGGTCGTTCTTAATCCTTTCATCCAATGCAATTTTTTAAATCCTTAAAAAGTAGCTATGCATTTCACTGATATAAAATATATTCTATCGTCAGTTGCTAATTTTACTAATTTGGTTTATATTGGTACTGATGATTTTTCCTCTATAATTGTAATTAATAATTTTATAGAGAATATAAAAAAGAATTGCGAGCTTGAATATTCAAATTGAAATTCATAAATAGTAGATTCAGGCAAAAAAATTGATCAATTTAATCAATTTTTGACGTAGATATTAGAAATCATGATTATTTGGAGGAGGAATAAAGGCAAAAAGTATTTAAAAGAAAATGGATTAAAATTTAATTATATTTAATCAAATATTTTGAATTCTGTGACTAAGTTAAAAAAATTTCAAGCATACTACGCAATCGGTCGGTTGTTAGTAACAGTTTTATCCAATCCAATTTCTTTATCCTTAAATGGTAACAATGCATTTCAATGATATAAAATATATTCTAAGGTAGGTTGCTAATTTTGATAATTTGATTTAGAATGGGTTTGATGGTTTTTGCCTCTACCACTATAATAAATAATCTTAAAGAGAATATAAATAAAAATTATATGCTAAAATATTCAAATTAAAATTCATGAGGAGTAATCAAAATCTATAAAGAGTAATAATAAGAATCAGACAAAAAATTATTAATTTAATCAATTTTGTAACGTATATATATTCGAAATCAGGATTAATGGAGGGTGAATAAGGATATAAGATATCTTAGAAGAAACAATGGATTAAAATTTAAATATATTTGAAGAAATATTTTGAATTCCGTGGCTAAGTTTTAAATAGAGATCTCATGAACGAAAATAACAAGAAGATATTTACTCAAGAATCGCTAAGTTTTCTATTGTCACAAGAACTACCTAATCTTCAGTTCTCTGAATTGTAAAATTTTTTCAGCAAAACGCAAAGCCTTCTGCTGAAATAAAAAATATAAGGGTATAAAGAAAGCTTCCATTAGGATTCTTCAATCTATTGTTTCTAAAGATATCCTTTTTTTTTATTCTTCTCTAAATAAGAAACCATTAAGGAATCAAGGAATTTCAATCCGGTTTATCATTCTCTCTCATTTTTATTTTTCAGTCAAAATAAAATTTTATTTTATTCATTGAAAACGTCTTCGATTGTTATTTATATAGATTTATCGCGGAGTTTTTTTTAAATAAATATTTAAAGTTTAAAATATATATTTTAAGCAATATATTTTGAAATGTCTACGCAATGTTGAAGCAATGATTAACAGTTTTTAAGAGATAGTTCATCAATTTTTCGATAATCAAGTTTAATAGTGAAATCAAAGTTTTATTTCAAATATTTTAAAATTTAAAAATATTATGTATAATCTTTTTCAGTACATTTGTACTCATAAATTATAATTTTGGTTGTTTTTTTTAAATAAGCAAACACTTTATCAAAATGCAATCATCTTTCTTTCCAGATTTTAACAGCTTATTTGGTTTAATTATATTAGCGTCCTGTTTTTCAAAGCAACACTAGGGCTATTTTGGGATGGACCTCGTAACTTTGAACCACGGTCAGATGACGAGGAGGACACCCGAACTGGCACCCTCTCTTCAAACTTCCACACCACACCAGTGAGGACGTTTGGCCCCGACGTATTTAACGTGAACTAAACCCACTTACACGGTGGTTCTTCAATGGAATCGAGTATCGAACCGGTTCTGCTGCGGATAACTTTCCACCAGACCAATGCAGCCTATTTCAAGATTTCAAATGATAAAGAACAAAATTCACTTAATGACTGCATTCAGTAAATGACTGCATTTTTTGCTATCTATAAAGAGACTAGACGTTTTTTTATAATATCTAAAATTAAGCTTTAATTTAAATTTAAGAAAACTCATTTATTTGTATCTAAATATAATTAAATGTAATCGTTTTTATCTTAACTAACTTCTAAGCTTTAAAGTTTGTTTGAAAAAATATTACTCTTATTTCTTATTTGCAATTCAATATATTAAAAATTCTTCGATTAATACACGTGCTAAAAAGTGTTACAAAATGCAAATACTGGCATTTCTGAGAAAACAGCACTGAATTAGCAAGTAATATATACTCACTCAATCCCCCAAAATATCTTCCAAGTGCACGTAGTTATACTATGTTTGGAAATTTCATTTACGTACCCACTGTAATGATTATTGAATAGATTTTACATGGATGGAATATTTTTAAATTTTGGTGGAGCTTTTTTTGATAAATGAGTAGATTTCATTTGTAAGAAAACTTTTCGAATCTTTCAAATAACAAATCAAATTCATGCATATTGACAATCCATATATGATATAAAAAGCTTATTTGGTAATATGCAATAAATGTTATCATATTTGCAAATTCTTTTAGTATAAAAGTTTTAGTTCTTAGTTAAGGTGATTGGAGCTCACGCATATGACTTTTTTGTGTGTTCTATCGTCATGAGTAATTCTTTAATAAGTATAAGCATAAACAGTACTTGAGCCATAATTATGTAGCATATATAAGTGGCACGCAAAACATAATATGAATATCTCGCCTCTAATCATCCTCGGTAATTTAACAAGTGCAAATGATATTATCCTTTTTTTCATTCCATATATATTTTTCTTTAACGGGTTTTGGCTCCAGTGATATATTTGCCTCGTTTTTATTTCCAAGTCATCTTATAAACTAAATAAATAGAAAATTCATCGGATTACGTATCATATAGGTTTCCTGTGATTACAATCATATTTTAGTGCAACATTTTGTCTATGGATTTCACGAGTGCCCTGCCAATTTTTCATCCCCAGATTAGACCTGACAAAACTCTATGTGCAATCTTGCAAAGTTTTAGGTAGAAATACATAAACGTAGACATATTTTGTTTTGATCAAGTTACCCTATTTTTGTTAAATCAAGCAGTTTATCAAATTCAAGGTATTTTCATTGGAAATTTCGAAAAAAAAACCTTTGAAATTTAGATATATATGTTAAATCTCCACAATTTTAACTGTAGTTAATTTTTGTATTATTTTGGCAAAATATTGCCATTTCTACTTTATTTGACCTAATAAAGCCATAATTTATTTATCTTTAGGAAAAAAGAATCTGGTAATGAAAGTGTTAAAGAATGTCATAGACGCACTTATGTATCGCCTTCTTGGAGGATCCTTAGACCTCCTTTTACCCACGGTTTGTACACAATTGCTTTGGAATGTTTATTTACCCTGTCTTATTATTGACATTCCGTCTCACTGTTTAAGAAAGGTTTATTAATATAGCTTTTGATTTTGCTACAATAATACTTTACAAAAATAAAACACTCAATTACAACGATAATACGTCAAAAATTTATATAATGTTTTGGGACTAATTAAAAATTTATCATTACATACGATTTTTTTCTAAAATCATTATTATGCTGAATGGAGGATAAAAGACTTTCTCAAAGTTCTTTCTTTAAAAAGCTTTTTTGTAGACTAGAATATAATTAATTTTATTTGCATCTAAAATATTAGCAAATTAATTTAAATGACAATTATTTAAGCGTATATAAGCATGAAGCATATAAGCATATACTAAGAATAAACATCTTTCTATATACTTATACATGTTTAATGTATATATTATGAAATATAGCATATATAGTGCATATAAAGTATAAAACATGATAATTATATCATGTATTAAACCATCAAACTTATAGAATGAAGCCCAATAATTAATTAAATAGATATTGAATGAGGTACTTAATATATAAATTTAAGGAACTATTCTAGGATCTCGATATTTGGAGAATTTAAGAGCGAGTGCAGATTAAAGTGCTAATAAGTGTTGCATAATCTTTATGTTATGCACGCTCCGGTGAATTAAGACTATCATTAGTAAGCTTATGTAGAAATGATGAATAGATTAGATCTTGTAAGTTAGGAAACTATAATGAGACAGATACTAAATTTAATGCCAGATTAATCTATAATGAAACAGTCAAGTCGCCCGGTTCCACTTAAGACAGACACGCACGTCACATTAAAGAAGATTTTTATTCCCAACTGTGCATTATGTCGCTCTGACTGCTAGCTTGAAAATCTCAGAGAGCACAGATGTTACTTGTCACAGAATTTGCTCCTAGAAAATAGCCAGTTAAGAACGGGAAGAATAACAAAGACTACCGAAGAAAGGAAAAAAAATCGAAATATTTCTCTTTCTTTTATCTTTATAAATTTCACTCGAAATCTTCAAGAGAGTAAAGAAAATAAAAAAAAGAAACTAGCAGGAAATTACTCTATTTACTCGGAATGCCAAGATAGATTGAAGTGAACTTGGAAGTACGAAATGGAGTTTAATAATGGACAGATCGCCTTCCGTGCTGGAATTGGCATGAGAAGATGCCGCTTTAGTGTGGGAATTTCACACAGTGTTTGCGTAGGACTTTAGAGTGGAAAATATATTTTTTTATGCTACGGCATAAAAAGTTTGAAAAGAAAATACCGTTTCGATCTTATCATGATTTTCTGTACGAAATGTACAAATAAAAGGCTTTACCATCAACTAAAAATTTAGACCTTAAGAGTTAAAAAATTAATTTATAGAATTTTATCTGTTTTTAGTTCACGGACTTATGAATTCATGGACTATAAGTAGATAAATGGATAGTTCATAGTTCAGAAATGAACTGAACTGATGAAATTTCGAATATGCGCTCTATGTTAGAAAAAATATTGTTTCAATTTTTGGCGGAAATACATTGAAATTGAAGTAAATGTGCTTCACTTTATGTAAGCACATATATACGGTAACAACAATATAACAAGCTGTATAGATGTCATTTTGTAAATATTTTTACCTTAAAACTTGCAGATCTGTAAGTAATTCTAAACAAAATCTGTGAAATTTGGCACGATCTGTCATAAATATATTGAGATAACTCAAGAACATAACAAGTTAGACGATTAAGTATGTAGTCTGAACATCAGAATTTAAAGATGTGTACCAAATAGTTCCCAAAACATGAGTTTGAATTTCTTCAATTTACAAATTATATACTTCCCAATATAAAATGCTCAACAATAATTCAGCATGATGTGAGCTAAACAAAACGTCTCATTAAATACTATTTTTACATTATTGAAAAAATTAAAGTAATAACTTTATGGTTGAATTAATTTTATAACCGTTGAAATTTTCTCTGATCTTTAATCATTTTAGCAAATCTAATTAAAGTAGAATTTTTATCAATTTTATTTTTTGTACGACTATAAACTGTACCACTTACAAGTATGCGCTTGTTTTGCTTATAAATGTATGTATGATTTATGCAAGAGATGCATATATATGATTTTGTTCCTGAATTTGCAAAATGATTAGAATTATTCCAGCCTGAGAAGTAAAAATTTGAAATTTGGAAAAAGAAAAATTTTCCGCACACTTAAGAAGAATATGAAAAATAAAAACGTTTTATACGTATTTCTGCTTTCGTTTAATTAGATACATTTTTAAAATTAAATTTTATTTCCGTTTAGACCATTTACGAATTATTAATTTTTTCAACTTTATTGCAATATAATTTATTATCTTAAAAATTTGAATTGCAATTTGTATTTCTAATAAAATATTAGAATAAAAAGTAAAATCCAAAGTCATATACAGCATATTTTTCTTAGCTAAAAACACGTCTTCAGGCTTAAAGACAACGTGACTTTATTCCAAACTCACTATTTATTAATTATTGATTAAAAAATAAACACATAGAAAAGCAGCGAATTTATTTTTGGAAATATAAGACATTCTTATTTTTCCCTGAAACATTGATATGGTATTTACCATTAATTAGTTAGCAGAATGCGAGATACATATCCAAGAAGCAAAACAAGCTTTGAATCTCGAAAAAAAAAAGATTTTTAGTTTTATTGAGCCATTAAACCAAGAAGTGGGAGGGGACGTCGGAAGTTTCTTACCGCCTTGTTGATTCTGCTGAATACCATTGATATGCATGGTCACGCATCCTGCAGATCGTTAGAATGAAACAAGAAGTCTGTTACATTTTCTATACTACAGGAACTTGATGGGAGAACCAAACCCACATATGGAGTCATCGGTTGCCCACAAGATCCCATTTCACATTCAAAACGATTTATTTCGAAAGAGAATGTTTTATGGTCCGCTCTCTTGGAAATATGAAATATAAGATATTTGGCAGGGCCCCAGCTCATCTCTCAGACCACCGCAACTCTGCCAGATAGTCCTATTGCCTCCAAAAATAAATAGAACAGAATTCATTTCGATATTTTATTCGTGAAATGTGCTTTATTTATTTACTTAGAATTTCGGAATGAGTTACTCTGTAGAGAAAAATTGAGCCTTCATATTGTTTGTGGTAAACAGGAAGAATGTTTATATTCTGGTGTTCATTGTGTTGATTGCACTCAGTGGAATAGAAATGACATTTTTTTATGGGTGTTTGTTTTCGCTCTATCATGTGGTTTGCATGGATTGTTGGTTTATGCTTCGATAAATATTTGTCTTCAATCAATATATTCTTTTCGCGCTTAATAAATATTTGAAATTAATCTCATAATTTGCAAGAAAGTTTAAAAATGTCTCGGTTTATGAATCAATTCCATTTATAAGGAGATGTTTGGGAGGTAATTATTTCAGAGTTTAAATGCATTTCAATTTTTAGAGATATTTTAATTGAAATTTTTGATATTCAATTCATAAAAAAAAATATAATATTTTCCATAGACATAATTATTAAATATTGTAGTGACTAAAGGTTTTGAATATTATTTATGTTTATTTAAATGTTGTGTATTGTTACAAAACTGGCGTTCACAACATTAGCTCCTAATTAAGTATTAAGTATCCTCAGAAGTTCAGTATAAAAAATAACGAAAAAAATTACGAAAAAAAAATGAAAATTATTTTGCATTTTTTATATGTTAAATTTTTTTATTTTTAATATCTACCACATTACAATATTTATAAAATCACTCATTGGTAATTTTAAAAAACAATCTTAAAATAATAAAATCTGCTTTCATACCGATAAAGATACCTCTGTAAATAATAACTATTGAAATTTGTTTTTCAATAGTGTTCTACGTTATAAACATATACCAATATTAACGTTAAGTAGAAACAGTTAAATTCCAACAATATTTATGTCAGTGAGGAAAAACTAATTAGCAAGAACCTGAAAAAAATAAAGCCATACATAAGACTTTGTGAAAATTTCATATTACATTTATTATTCGTAAATGAAAATATTAAATGGCTTATATAGTTTATTTAAATAAAATCAACACAAAAATTTTTGGAGCACAATTTGACTATATCAGATCTATAACAGCTTAAACTCTTAAAAATTTCATAGTTTTTCAAATTTTGCAAAAAACATACTTTGAATCGACTTTTAAGAAATTTATAAAATTGAAAGAAATATAAATCAGAATATAAAAAATAAAAGCGATTAATTTTAATGTCTAGTCTAGGAATTACTTTATCAAAAGAATGACTAAATTTTTAGCGCTTTGATTAATGTATTAATGTTTCATAAGATGATATTTATAAAAAAAAATAGACGTGTATATGTGTTAAGGCATTTTAAACTTTTCAGATATTTTCTAAATTAAATTTACAAAAAATTATATTGAATTATGCAATAATTCTTTTAAAAATATCTGCGTTCGAAAACTTTTAAATTGAGTTTTTTTTCTTAAACTAATAATTAATTCCAATTTTTCTTTGAATTTATAAAAAAAGTAAAGAAATTTTAAAATAATTTACTATATCTAACATAACACTTCATTTAAAAAAATTATATATATTTTTTTATTATTATTAATTCATTTACAGGTCTCTTATAACAATTGCAATAAAAACGAAAGGAGATCTAATAATTTAATTTATAAAGCTTAACAGCTTAAAAACAAGTTTGATTATTTATTACTGTTTACTCCCTTATAAATGAATTATAAAAACATAACCTATGTAAGAAAATTTTGTTTATTACTCTTTATAAATTTATTTTTTAAACTATACACCTCGAAAAACTTGAATTGAAAATTTATTTTGTTTTCCAGATAGAAAATCTTCTGACCAATATAAAAACAAAGGATCTTTTAATTAATTAATATACTGGAACGACTTTAAAAATTCTTCTTGAAATGAAAGTGAAGATTTTCTTTTGAAAACAAACTAAGAAGATAGCGTTGCTATCTGTAGAATTTACTGTATTTGAAAAAAAGAACTCAAACTTTTCGCCTCTTAACCTGAATATAAATGATCATATTTACTCAGATCTTAGCACTAGAGACGTTATTATTCACTCTTTTACTGTTAAGAATTTAAAATTTATCTTTTAAAAGTAAACTAACTTTCAACATTTTAAATTACAGCCTTTTCTTAATTTCAAAATTCCTAACTTTGTTTCTCAGAAAACAATATCATCCCATTTGTAACCTACAAAGAATGCAAAATGCAACACTCTGACACTCTTATTTCAGAATTCCTCCGCTTTCGGTAATATTTCGTTCGGAGAGATCGTGACACATACGACGAATCTTTCACTCCAGGAACCACACCGACCCTCCATTCCTTCCCAAGTGTAAAAACGTCCAGTGGAGTACTACAGAAATAATCGGAGTCGAAAACGGGAAAAATCGGTAAACGTATATTTTCCGTGGCCTGCTTTCAAATAATTTTTGAAAAGGTATCGTTGCAGCTTTCTGTCCACCAGACGCACGAAATGAAATGCATTTTCCATCAACTTTTAGCACTGCAGTTGCGGTTCTACGAAAAAGGTTGAGGCTACGCGAATCTTATAAATAGTAAGTTGGAAGCTGAAGTAGTTTCCGAGGTTAATGTACTTTTACAGTTGCAGCACTTTCTGCAGTTTCCCTCTCTCTATTTTTGCTGCTTCCAAATGTACTTAACCATAAAAAAAATAAACGAAATTCGTACCTCTAATACGAAACATCACTGCCTGGTTATGTTTTTCTCAATAGATTATTCTTTGCCTAGCTTGATGGTTCATGCGATGAATTCTGTTTGCAATGCCAGTATGCAAATATTAATATCAAAGCAAAAAAATAAGTATTCAATTGCAATTAATTTTCAAACTAAGCGATTCTTGTCATTAACAATGATAAATCATTGTTAAAACTCATTGTTTTAACAATGATTTATAATAATCATTGATTATTATGGTTTATAATGATCATCATAATCATTGTTTCAAACTGTTTGAAATTACTTTTGAAAAATATTCTAAAATTATAGCTATTTTTGAAAATGAAATTGAAGCCGCTAAAATGAAAATTAAAAAAAATAAAGTGATCTGAAAATCGCATTTGCAATGATATTCTCAAAAATTATTATAGAAAATGTTGAAATTTTGATTAAATTTTAATTGATAAAAAATTTAAATTAATTTTGAAAGTTTTTTGGAAAATCATTTTTGTGAGCTTCCAAAAGCACAATAATGAACTATTCGACAAATATGGTACCAGCAATCCCTATACAGCGTAGTATTCTGAGCATTACGAATTCTTAAATAATACAATTTAATATAAAAAAAACATTAGGGAAGTGGGCGATACAAGAAACTAAATTTTAGAGGCTTGTTCTGTTTCATACCCCGTTTCCATTAATAAGCTGAAGTTGAAATATTGTAATAATTTCATTTCATTTCATAGCTCTGAATTTTCATAATTTTTATATTAGGGGATTTTGAAGTGTGGTTATGGATTTTGTGAATGTATTTATTTGATAATGCAATGATTGTACGAATATTTTCTTTCTGTATCATTACGAATTTTACACAAATGTTCAAATTGTATAAAAACTCGAATATAGAGAAAAAATTAAGGCTAATATTTAGCCATTTTTTCGAATATATAATTATTTTTTAAATATCTGAGTATATTTCATGAATCAGGATATACTGTACACGTCTTGAAACTATGTCGTCACTTATAGAAAACAGTTCCTCCTCTATATAACAAATTATCCCACCAAAATTATTAAATAGATCTTCATTCAGCCATCTAAATTATTTCAATATACGAATACACAGAAAACACGACTAGCAACCCAGCCTCAGAAGATCATTGAGGGTAATATCAATGTTAATCAGATACCGGACCAACTTTTCACAACGTCCACAAGATCTGAGTATTTGTCGTGGTCTTCAATTCATGAGCTCGTAAGAAGAATCCTTATCCGGCAAAACAAAATACCATAACTCCGGCTTCATCCGGACATCAGAAGGATAGTCAAGTTTTGGTAATGGAAGCCAGCTATCCGGAGGGAATTAGACACCAGATAAGGAGTACAAACATCGGGATTTTCAGGAGCTCGAGTCCCGGTCTGTGAATCTCTCGAGACCCCTGGCTAAAAGGAATGGACACCATTTCGGTGATTAACAGTTACTTGCCCGGGTTGGGCCCAAGAGTGGAAAAGCTCATATCCTGCTTTTGGTACAAGCGACTGCTTTATGCATGTAGTTTCCGGGGCAATTCTGGAAATGAAGATCGGTTTGCTTATCACAATGTCGTACATAAGTGTAAATTTTCTTGCGATACGAAATTTTTGGCGAATTAAACGTAATTACCATATTTTGGCGCAAATTATACTATAAGGGGGCCTATCAGAAAATGCAAAAGGAGCACTAATTAGTTTCTTTTGATTGCGCTTTCTGCATCTATTAGATGCAAAAGTCATCGCTGATTAAAGATATTCCCATTTTTGTGAGCATGGTCTCAAAATTATTTCAAAAATTAAAAGATTTTAATTTAGTTTTTGTATAAATGTGGGATTAGTTAATACAAATAAATGAATAGATCCCAAAACTGATGAATATATAATTTGCAATTAATTGTGTAAACATGGGCATACATCTTAAAATAAATACGACTGAGAAATCAATTCAAATATGTTTCCTCGCTTTATTAAATTTATGAAATACTTTCTTGTTTTATGTTACAGAAAATTTTATACATAACACATTTAGATTAAAATAACATTTATCATAGAAAAAGTAATTAGAAAATATTCACAATTGTTCCACAAAATGATAGTCAATATAAATAACTAGGAAAATTATTTGCATTGAATGTAACTGGGTAGTGGACAAAACTCAAGAGTGCAAAAAAACATTGAGATAGGGTTTTCCACAAAACGATATGGAAAATAATTTAAATGCCTCAATTTTCAAATTTCAAATTTGCAACCTGTAGCAATCAAAGAATTACAAAGCATGTTTAGTTGTTCTGAGTTTATCAAAGTTACAGCAATTACTTTCATTTTCATTGACAAGCAAAAAACATGCACTGTCCCCGTTTTCAGTAATTAATCCAAAATTCATAAAGTGCCTAATAGCATGATTGTGTCACTCAAAACAATAAAGAGATTCTAGGCTTCTCATGCGTTTAATACTATATTAACTGAAATTCTAGAAAAATTTCCAAGTTATTCTATTATGATCACTAATGGCATATTTAACTGTTAATAGACTTTTGAAAATCAAAATGAGATAGGTTTTGAAAGTTATAATTTGTAAAGAGTGTGAATCTTTATAAAATTTATATTGTTCTATTAAAAGTTTCTTACTTGAGCGCAAAATCATTTTAATAATATGAATACAAATTTATATTTATTAAAAGCATAAAATTCCCTCCTGACAAAAATATTCATAAAAAAATTTAATATAACACTACATTTTAAGTAAACTGCTTACAGAAAATAACTAAATTTCAAGTAAGAAACTACCAACAAAAAATTAAAGCAATTTTTATGAAACAAATTTAAAAGTGAATATTTTCCGAGTCAAAACTGTTAAACTTGTGCACTCGAAAAAGTAATTAAATGCATAATTATTCACCTAATGCAAGGGTCACTTTATTGTTCCAAAAAATAATTATATATAATTGTTTTAAGTTTAATTTCCATGAAAACTTAATCTCTACCTTTTTACCATTTTGTAGTGTTTTTAACAAAGAAAATTAAAAAATAAATAAATAAAAAGTCAAAATGACGCACCATCTTGAATGGCTAGTGTGAGGTACCATGCCAGTGTAAAAAGTTAAACGGGATACATTGTATTGGGAGCAAACTAATGTTGCTATATGTAAAACGGAAAGGAACTTTTCCAAATTAGAAACAAATATTAAGCTTACAAGCAAAAATGAATTAAATGGAATAAAAAGGAAGGAAAAATGAATCCGGCTTAAAGACTTAATCAAAGGTCAGAATCAGGGAGGGATTTAAGCCAAGCATTTTTTTCTGTGACGGGTCTGACCGACTTCCTTCCAAGTATTGAGTTCTCGTGACATAAAAATCCCACGAAATTAAGGTTTTTGAAAATAAGAATTAATATTATTAAAACAATAATAAAAATTAGACAATAATAATAATCAAAATATTATTTCAAAATTCACATCTAAACAAGACCACATCAAAATTGAATCTAACCAACCACTACAAGACCATTATCAAACTATAAAAACAAAAACAAAAAAACATGAAAGCAAAAACATACCAGATAAATGCAAAAATATTCCAAACGCTATTGTGAAGAAAATTAAACTTATCACAACAGACAATTACATCAAAGTAAATTCAACTTTCCCGCAATTAAAGTTGAAAACGCCTTCAAACAATGTTTGGTCATAATGCTTCGTCATCAAATGAAATAAATTAAAAAATCTCAGCGCCATCTATTGAGTTAAAAAAAAGAAAAACTAGAAGGCAGATTTTTAGTTGTAAAAATATTAGAATATAGTTAGAAAATAAATATACTTGCTCTTATTAAATCTTTTATAGTGCAGTAGTTTTGGGGAAAATTATTAAAAGTTAAGTTTTCAATGAGATTATTTGTTACTTCAATACAAAAAATTTTGTTATTACAATTTATTTTAGTTCTGTTAAATTGTCAGAAAATCCCATTTTTGAAAACTTTAGAATTTAAGTTATAAGTGTAATTACAAAGATTAATTACTTTGAGTTAAATTCATCCATTATATAATAAATACCCACAAAGTTTTTCCATTAAAACTTTCTATGTTTAAATACAAATAGATAGCATTGTGCTGATTTTCATTCGTTTCAGTTGAACTTAATTCTTTTGGATTACAATAAAAGATAAATGTTCAGTTTTATCTTTTATCAAAAGTAAAACGTCATTATATCTCCTACCATTTATTAAATTCTGTTAAAGTATTATTTTCTCATAGTAATGTAAAAAATATTGACTGAAGCATGGGTCATGAGGGATCAATATTTGGACGAAAGTCAGACCCGTCACAGAAAAAAGTCCGTGATTTGAATCAATCCTTGAAGGAGAATCTTCATAAAGTCTTGGGGCTGGATCTACTTTTCTTTCCTTTTTATTCCATTTAATTCATTTTTGATTTTAAACAATATTTATTTATTTCTAATTTGGGTACATTTCAAGTAACTAATTCTAGATAATAACTACATTTCAAATTTATATTAAATGAAAAAAATATAAATACCATATATTTTAAGAAAATAAATATCTTAAATTTCCATAGACTAAAAGAGAAGACTCCTGCATTATTGCAAAATATGCTTCTCATTCGGCTGGTGCAGCAACAAAACAAGGAAAATTAGTTCATCTTAATTTCAAGCAATAGAGAACTAATACAGCAACGCAGTTTGCAGAAAACTCTTTTTACAACACAATTTTAAAGAATTCAATGATATACATAAACAGTTGGGGTATCTGAAATTTCGTCTCAATTATTGTACCAAGCAATTCATTAAACAACTTTTAAGCTCATATTTCATTACAATACAATAAAATAAGAAATGCCTACAACATATATACGCAGAGGTGATGCTCACTTTCCTGTTTGCCATTCCTCGCTTATAAAGAACAATTTCTTCTTTACAGGAGATCGAGTGCGTTAGACAAAAAGGGGGTGCTCGCGGTGGCTTCTTTTTAAGGTTTGGGATTCAAAAGGTTTCAGGTTCGAAACCCAATTCTACCGAAGAACCGTCAGGTAAGCGGATCTGGTACACATTAAATCCATCGGGGCCAAACGTCTTCTCGCTGGTGTGGTGCGGAAGTTGAAAAAGATGGGGTGCAACTCAGGCGTCGTTCTCGTTATCTGACAGCGGTTCAAAATTTCGAGGTCCGCCACAAAATAGCCCTAGAATTTCTTTAAAACGGTACGTTAATACAACTGAACGGAGCATCATGAAAAAGTTAATTAGAAGGTTTTACAGATGGCCACGACCAGAAAAATCTATTTATATTTAAATTATTAATTACACAGACTATCTACCAAGAGGATATGCATTAGTATCATCATTTTTTTTCATTTTTACTAAGAACAAGTTCGAGTATCATACTTGGAACTTATGTATATTAATTTATTATATATTAAATTCAATAATTAATATTTTTCCAATTCTCACGCTACTTATTTATCCATATTATCTATTTTTAAAACTCTTATTCTTCATTAATTTACTTATTTGATATTAAATCCTTAATTGCTTTTTATAATTTAAATTCACATTATTCGAACATTCAGTAAAGAGCATTGGAGTGGTATGTGTTTTTATTTAGTTCTTATTCAACTAACTAGTAACTATTCAATTCACTCACATAATTTAAGAGTCTTTGAAAAGTGGCTTTCACGTAAAATTGTCATTACATAACTGCTGATATGGTTTTCAATAAAAGGAAGAAAAAAGACAAGAACAGAATTTCAAAATGCATTCATGATATGTTGAAATAATTTATTAGGTAATTTGTATTGAGTAAGTAAATATCATTATGATTCATATATTTCATTATGATTGTAAAGTTAAGTTTTAGAAAGATTTCAATGATAATTTTGTAATCAAATTACATAATTTTATTTGAATTACTTTTTTTAACACATATCGAGGACTTGATTTATTTATTAGATACAGTAAATTTATTATTAATCAGTTCTATTCTATCTAAAATATTAGTTTCAAAATTAGATATACTTAGGCTGCTGAAAAATTACGGATACTAAATTGAAACGAGCAATTCAATTTCTAAGATAAACGGCAGAATTTCGTTGCTATACTAGAAAATTCTAGAAATTTATAGATAAATTTTTACTTGAATTTAATCTATGGATACTTTAAAGAATATAGGAGATGAATGAAATTAATTATTTTTTCGCGCTATTCAATGTTTAGAAATGATCAGATTTCAAATCAGAGCTCTAAATTGTTTATATTTTCATATGATTAATAGATGAAAACTTTTATTTTAATTTGTATTTTAAGTGCTACTTACCATACTTTATTTCAAATTATTAACAATCCACATCAATTTCATAAAATTTGAACTTACCTAAAAGATAAAGAAAATGCAATTAATCAAAAGGAACAGGAACTCATATCTAAAAAAATTTGCATGTGGAAAATGGCACGAAGAATAAAAAATTCAATTAGTTATGCATAATTTAAATATGCATGAATTTTCATCAATTACTTTAACCACTTAACTATTTTATTTTCTTCACTATATAATAAGATAACACCTTATATTTGGGAATATTTTTTTTTATTTTGATTCAAATGGAAATCCATTGAATATTTGATTTATCTATGTATTCAAAGTAATTTTAATATTGAATTATAATCGTTATGAATGGAATATTTTTTGCATACAACAATAAAAATTCGATAAATCGATGCACGTATGGCCCTCGGGCAAAATAGTTAAGCGGTTAAAGTATATTTTTTGTAAATAATTTAATGACCTTACATAATTTATACAGTATACCAAATGTAAAATATATTTTTACAATTTGAATCGGTATCATTTTAAAATATAGTAAAATATGTGTTATTTCTGAACAAACGATTATTTTGCTGCAATATTTTATATAATATTTTTGATGATTTTGCAAGCAAGTAAATTTGCTGAAAAAATATATGATGCAGAACTGTTTTTTCTCTTATTCCTGCATACACAATATTTTTTTTATTATACATGCATACCACTTACCAAATGAATATACAATGTATATCGCTTATTACAATAGGTGAAACAATTATTTATGCAATTTATATAATTATTAATAATTAAGATTAACTTGAAGTGGCTTTTTATTTATTTCTCGTATAAACATATGGGATAATACGTGTGTGTTAAATAATGTGTGAGAGTTTAAACAATTCATTTGGCATTCCTCTGCTCTTTCTAAAAATATCTAATTTACTCTTTCCAGAAGAAAGAGAGTTTTACAACTTTTGAAAGACAAATCACTCCCAGAAGTAACAGAATACATCTTAAAGTTTTGAAGCCTTTTCTCAAGTTTAATAACGGAATGAAATTTTCCAATTTTCTTTTCAGCAGATCATCGAGTTTGATATCTTAACGAAATACCATAATGCACCAGTTATTTTTATTATAATGCAATACCGTTATGTGCTATAATGTAATACCATAAATTAAATATCATATTGTAATCCATAAATATAATTTTTTTTTATCACAATGTAAACTTCGGCTTACATTATGGTAAAAATAACTTGTAAAATTTATTTCATTGTTCAGTAAATTTAACTGCATAAACAATTTGGAAAAATTAAATTTGATCATTTATAGAATTGCATTCGAATATTGACAGAAAAGAGACGATAAATCATTCGTATAAAATTATTTTTCATTTATTCCAAGCATCTAATTGGATCAAATTTTTATTTTCTTGAATTTATTTATTTCTAATATTAATCTTAAATTTTGCTTTTTATTATTAAATTGAAATTAATATGATACTTGAAAAAATGTCCAAGATTTATATATTTATTGGTGCTCATTTTTTCATCTTTCGCTATTTTGTTACAAAATGCAAGATTATCATTTAGATTTATTTTAACTATAACTGTAAAACAACAAAATGATGTATGTTTCAATATAATGTAACAAAATGTATATTCTAAAATATTTTTTAACAATTTTGTATAACTCACATGTGTTTTATCTACTATATTTGCCCACATTCAACTTCCCACTGAATTAAATGAAATTAAAAAAATATTTACCTTAAAAATAAGGTCAAAATATTTATTAATCTAAATAAAATATTTTTGCGCAATTTTTCGAAAGTATCTGAATTACTTTGGAAGCGTATGTGCATACTATTTCATAAATAATTGACTTAAATTCTTTTGACTAAGTTGAATGCATATAAGCAAGAACCAAAAACAATATTGTAAATTTCTCGAGAAAGTAAAAAAATGAATAATGGGACAAAAAATCAATTTTCAAAATTTATTTCCAAGTTTTCTAATTTGGAGAGCCGATTTTATTTCTATAAATTTAGACAAATATGTTTTTATTGTCATTTATTTCAAAGATTGTTCGCCAGGGTTTTTTGTTTGTTATATATTTATATATTCTTGAAGAGAAAGTTTTTCGACATTTCTATTTAAAAGAATGGTTTAATACCAGTAAAAAATCTTCTGGAGTACCTTCTACCTGGTAAAAAAAATCTTCTTTCTTACTTTTCTTAATCTGTATATTATAAATATTAATATTCAAAATAATATATTTGTGTAATAGATAACACCGCCTCTCTTGAGACAAAAACTCTTACTGTAAATCTTTGATTTATATTTATTTAGGATTACCTAACAATTTATATTTTATATTTAAATGATTGCATGACAGTCTTGTAAAATATTTCTAAAATTAATTTTTAAATGTTTTAATGAACTGTGTGTTTAAGGGTAATTATGATAAAGAATGAAGTTCAGACATGATGGTGTTCTTTCCTACTTCAGTTGTGACGTGTATCAACACAAAATCATGGCAAATTGACAATGATAAAACATACTTAGGACTCATACACCTCAGTGGATATACACCTTGACTTCTTCCGTTTGGGGTTGTTTGATACTCTGCACTTCGTGTACAATTCTGGGTTATTTTGTCACATGCTATTCTGTAACCATCAAAGATACTCAGCAAATCTTCCAAACTATCCTTGCTCTTATGAATCGACGATCTCATGCAAATGACAAACCTCGTGAAGCAAACTTAAGCAAAGTTAATTCGAACTTGAAATAATTAAAGTGCAAGTTGCTCTCTTATGTTTCTATTTTTCGTACTTTCGGCATAAAAGCTAGTGACACTGAAGTAACCAATTCTGTGTTGTTACTGAAATCAAATTAGACTTGAACCATTTAATACTTCAGGAGGTTTGTAAACAAACATGAGACTTTGTATATTTTGTTTTGATTATCTCGGTTTACTTTTTTGAGAAAAAACATTCTCCTGAATAAACAAAATTATTCATTTTTGAATGCTCTTTATTAAATATCTCTCTTCTCATTTGATTTACAATTAACTACAATTACATCTAACAAAATATGCTTTTTTCAGTATAAACTTTTCAAACTTCTTCATATCAAAGATTCTAATTATTATGGCTTTGGAAAAGAGATCGAGCTTCTTCATTAGCCTATTCACCAAATCTTTTCATTTCAAAAAACTTATTCAGGACCTCCAATTTTAGTTATGAGCCATCATCATTAAAAATAAATTTCCAAAATTAAAACAAGAAACATAAAGAAGTTCCCCAGTTTAAATGAAGACATTCTTCCCCCTCAGCTTCAGACTCAGAATAATTGATTTAATGCCACCCAAATTCAGTTCACTTATATCAGGTTTACGGATATTCCCAATCAAGTATTTTTTTTAACAAATTTAAATTTACAGCATATACAATTAATTCATTATTCTTTACCAAACACAATCTGAACAATATAATCTTAATTTTAGTAGTAAAATAACAAATAACGTTGTTTCTTCAGTTTATCTTTTTAAGAATACTCAAATGATTAATAATGAACCCAATAGTCAGAACTCACGGAAGGTGGGTATATTGTAATAAAAAGAAAAATAAAAGTCATATGATCTAAATTAATATTAGCTTGCACATAAAACATTATTAGGAAGATATGATATTAGTACTATACTGAATCCATTCAAACAAGAAAAGCAGAAAATATCTATTAATACACTAATATTCAGCTCAAGAATTTTTTTGAATAATAAACAAATTCCATTTATATTACTGGGTATTTTACAAAAATAATAACTACTAACTACTATTTATTCTGCTTTAATCGTTTGCCTTTAAAATATGAAAGGAGATAGATATGCATATATCTGCAATATCATACAAATATCCATAATTAAACGGAATAAAAAATTAGTATATAAATTTCTACAATAAATGAAAACTGGAAAAAGAAAATAGACTAAAGAGTCGAATATTATTGAATAAATCTACTTTAGAGGGATTGTTTTAATTACTGTCGCCGAAGATAAACTGAACCCATACAAACATGCATCACTAAAAGAAAAGTTATCATTATCCTTCGAGTTAATCGCTTTAACAATCTCACCTGTAATTCAATTATCAACTACAGCAGACACCACAGAACTGAGCGAACAAAACAAATGCCACCAGTTTCTATTTCAGGAAGCAAACGAACAACTTCGATGCTACTTTGAAAAGATAAACTTTAATTGCTGTTTGTATCTAATTTAAGTACATCCTCGTTAATCTTATTACCAATTCTTTTCAAATCGATCGAACTGATTTTTATTTACCTTTGATCAGTAAATCATTTGTCTCTAATACAGAATTACTCTAGAGTTTTTTTTTTCAGAGAAAGTAAAGAAATCAGTTTTAAAAGTATTAATTTGAGAAAATAATAGAACTGAATACAATACTAATAAATTTCAGATTGATGATTATTAGCAAATTCTTTTATTATCTATATTTAAAAGGATTTTTACTCTATATAAGAAAACGTTCTGAATCAACTTCTTACGGATTAAAAGAACAAGATGAATGTAGCGGTCATTGCAATTACGACAATTAAACAACTATGAACAAGAAAGTTAATATATATATATATATACAACTCTTATCCGATAAAAGTATTTTAGATGTAAAATTCCTCCATAAATATTGTTACAAAGTCTGTAATGTTGTTTCTCAGCACAGTTAGTTCTATCATAGGAAAGACCATTTTACGATCAGCTATATTGGATGCTGATTGGATGTCGGATCAATGGTTCTGGAATTTGACGATTTATCGATGAATTTGGCAATTTTGGTAACAAAATAGGTGATACTAGAATCTTCTGGAATTTTGGAGATATGGCTAATAGGAGGCAAGTTATGCTTGATTGTTCGAGAATCTTCTCTGTCCTTCTCCATAAGCTATAAAAGGACGGCTGTCCAAACAGAAATCAGTCGTATAGTGAATCAACGACGAATTTTGGATCAACCTAAAGAAGTTCAAGCGTTGAGAGGAGTTCAAACAAATAGTTGATTGAGAATTGGTACCGTTCTGCGAGTTTTGGAGACGGAAATTGTAGCGGCATCGCGTCATGTATGGAGTAGCCTGTCATGTAGTGAGTAGGCAGTTGAGTAACGCTAAAGCGAGGAGACAATGAAAATAGCAGGCGTTTGGAGAGACTTTAGTGAATGGCTATGTAGATTAACTCATCCTGCTGAGTGTCTAGCCGCTTTATGTGCTTTGGTTGTTGTTTACATCCGATTACTACTTGTAAGCTGCTGTTTGTTCTATTTATGTTATTTTGCAAGGCTTGTGTAATTCTCGATTATGTTTTGTCGTATATACATTCATGTCTTCGTGTTAATAAACATCGTTATTTGTTACTACGTCCTGTTGACTGTGCCAACATACACCCACTACAAGTGAACCCGTTGAAATTACGGATTTAGTAGAGGAATTTTTGTAACAATATACAGCAGGAGTATCTATATTGAATAACAGAAATCATATAGAGAATGTTTGGGTATTATATTCCAGCATATGTCTACGGAATTTTGTACAATTGAATGAAACAACTCAGATGGAAATTTAGAATCGTGTTTTTCTTTCAGTACAAAAAAAAAATATTGTAAACAACTATTGTTAGAATAATTCGATATGACATATAATGGCAAGATATTTTGTAACAGTACGGTATGATATGCCTAAATAACTGTAAGCAGCATACAGTTATTTATGTAAGATCATTATATTAATAATATTCGTTTATAAAATAGGTCAATAGATCTTAATATACAGAAAACCTGAAATAAAAGCACTAGGGAGATAATTATTAAAGAAATTATTGCGATTATTAATGATTTAATTGTCTGTATGAAACTCATAAAATCTTATTTATTAAATACCCTATCTAAAAATTTCTGACTTCAAAGTCACCTTGCACCAAATTAAAAATAAAGAATATTTTTCTCTTGCGTGCTTAAAAGATTTGGAGAATTTTTCTTGCATTTCTGCTTCGTATTTTATGCCAAAGAACTCAGTTCACGCGAAGGATTTCACCTATGCAAGACGCTACCAAAAACGAGATTGTGGAAAAGCAACCTCGAGGAATAAGGCGAAAGGGAGAGAGAGAGAGAAGGAGATAGAAACAAAACTTGGAGTAGGCGGAAATATTTCCAACGAGGAAGGCTTCTAGCACGAGACTTTTACTACTTTCTTCTTCTTCTGGTAGAAAAAGAAAAATCGAAAAGAAAATGGTGAAATAGATAGATATATGTCGAGAAAAGTGAAGAATGCAGCCGAAAACGAAATGGCGATGTGTAGTAGTTCGTTGAAGTTGCATAGTTTGTTTCTGACTTGAATAAATGCGCGTGGAGCTTCACACAAATTTACTGTTTTCCAGCTTTACGCGTGTTTTTACAAGTTTTGACTCGCTGTGCAATGCACCAAGTCCGAATGGGAAATCTCGAAGCACTTGAAATCTTTGAAAGGACTTTTATTTCCTTCCTTTTTAGAGTAAATGGATTTCGTTGTTCTGCTTCAACAAATTTTGCTGGAAACTAAATATTTCAAAAGAAAACATTTTTAAAATACGATGCAGAAGAGGGCGGATGGGAAAAAATCCAACACGTTTTCGCTTAATGTGTTTTAGTTTGCAACATGAATTTAAAATTAAGTTATCATTACGGAAAAATGTCATTTTTTTCTTTGACATTTTATTTGAGATGAAAAAATAAGAAATAAACAAATTACGGTTTTGCCAAGTTTTGCTATTCTTAGGGGAATAAAAATGTCGATTTTAATTAATTAATGATTTTATGATTTTTAATTTATAAAACTAGTTAACAATTTTTAAAGTGTAAATATTTTATCATGTAGAAGTAAAAATTTTAATAAACTACTGGTCTTATTTTATGAGATCATAAGACACAATAAAAGTCATGAAATTCATAGGAAATAAAATAATTTATCTCAACTGAAATAAAAACGGCATTTTTATAAAACGCCAAAATTTAATTTTTTCCTAATGGTTAATTAATCCCGAATAGTTAGTTCATTACTTTTTTTAAAGTATTCGAATATAATTTGTTTTAAATTTGTTAGTTAATATAAAAATCATTCTTGGTTGAAATTCGTTCAGAATTTTGATTGGAAAAAACAATCGCTAGAAATTTGCTTATGGGTATCTGTTATAAGCCATTTTAAATTAATTTGACTTTTTTGAACAAAAAATAAATAGAATAATATAAGAAAGATAGATCGTCTAAACTCTTTTAACCTTTCCACATTGATTTGAAATTAAATTGAAGAGGAAATTATTATAATTTTTATAGTTGGATAAGGATCAACTGACTTTGATAAATACAATTTCCTATCGAATAGAAGGTAATTAATGTTATAGAATAACAGAAATAAAGGATATAAAGCCTGGATTCTGTTGCAATTTTCCAATTTCATTACATTAAATGTTATTATTAATGGTATTTTTTAGATTCAATGTAAACTGTGAAATAAGTTCGATATAAATCTCTCCTTTTATTCATTTTCAACAAATGTTATTCCAAATTTTGCTAATTAGAGACTTTTTGTTTTTAAATTTGCTTTATTTTGAAATGGACAATTTATCGGGAAGTAATTCGAGATTTTATATCGATATTAGATAATGAGGTCAAAATATGATCCTACATGCCATGCTTCAAACCCCCTTATTACAGAAAAAATAGCCTTTGATTGTGATGGCTATTTATTGTTCAGTAGCCCCATCCTCTTCCATCTAATCCTCTGGAAAATAAGATTTAGAAACTGGGGATTTCTCTTCATACCAAAGTGACCATATTCAATTGTATGGAAAGCATTGACTTCACTTATGCATTCAAAATATTATAAACGTCTGTTGGAAGGAGGAAAATCAATTAGGGAAATATAACTTGCAAAATTCGTCTCATAGAAAAATGCTTGATTGGTACATCGTGTGCAGGAAATAACATATGAAAGTACATTGTTAATTGTCGGAATATTATTTTATTATCACGCACTTGTTTCCAAAATGCAATAATTTTTTTCTATTGATTACCTTGAATAGTATGCTGAAATAAATTAATGAAATTACGTACATTGAGTAATTATGATATAGCAAAATAAACAACCTTTTTTATTATTATTAGATATTGTTAGTCCAATGAAGTTCAATGAATTTTAGGTGAGCATATGATAGACTCTATTTGTAGGACACATGAATATACTTTTAAACTGTAATTATAAACCAATAATTTCTGTAAAGCAAATAACGATTAACTTGTAATTACTTTTCATGGTTCAGTTACATTTAATGATCAATGCACAATAAAAAACATTCCGTTTAGAAGTGACAAGACATGAGTCTGCTTTGTATCTCTGTGCCTGTAACTATTATGGTTGTCAATGTTTAGAAGCCACCCAAGCTCCATTTTCTTTTTTCGTGTAATTGTCGATTAATAGAAAACATTATATTTTTTGGAAATGAATTTTCAAATCAAAAACAACTATAGCAAGAATACTGTACCATGCACGTATTCTTCTTGAAACTACAATATTCTGAGACAGGAGTATGGATATCTCGTACAAACTGTTGAGATAATTAAGGTTTATCCCAAGCTCCTTTCTTAAATTTCATGTCTACATTCTTTGATAAATTTTTAGCTTATTTAAAATTGTTTTTTTTTTCAAAGTTGTAACGGATATTTAAAGCCTTAGTTAACTATTGTGAGAATGTGTATGTGTAGAAAAATAGTTAACCTATGAATTTTTATTTAATGAATATTGTTAACTAATTGAAGAGAATGTAATTTCTTCTAAATTAATTTTTTCAGAACAAATTAAACAATTTTTACTCATTCTTATTCAAATTGAAATTAATAGTTATCTAAACTGTGGCAATGATCCAATTTATTTTTAGTATCTCAAAGAGTTTAATTTAAAGAGTGTTTTTTTCTAAAAATTAATGATTCAAATGAAAAAAATTTGGATCCATAACTTTAGAAGAAAGAAACTAAAATGAAAATAATTATCTATAATATTTCAAACTATAATAGAATAAATTAAAATAACTTCTTATAAAACTAATAGAAGAATATTTATGAGAGCTTACGACTTTTTGTGTGTAGCCTCATTATATTCAATTTGTTTAATTTGTTTTCAATATATTATAATGTTCAAAGAATTAATGCTCATTTTCAAATTCAATTCTTCTTTCTTTTTTTTTCACACAAAGAAGAAATGTGCGTTATTTTTATTGAAGATTATTCATTAATTAAACAAGCGATTTTACCCTATGGTTTGTAGAATGTTTCCAAACATAGAAGCTAAGAAAATTCACCTACAAGGCATAAGATTACTTAAGAAAATTTCAACGCAAATTTCGAGGCTTTTGCTTCGTTTACTGAAAGCCCCTTTTGACAGCCTAACATTGCTCGACGCTTGTTTTAGCGTGAGATTACTTCAGTGCTCATGTAATCATAAACTGGAAGGATCTTCCGGCACAATAATTCTGAAATATCTTCACGTTAATGTTACATATTAACATGCCCATTTTGCTCCACCAGAATAATAGGAGATACCAGAAATGATCCAGGAATGACATGAAGCCATATGACAAGTTTCAGTTTCATGCAAACCATTTTCAGATTACAAAGCAGCAATTTGCAGGAATCCTATATAAATCAGTGAATATTCCAATCACTTCAAGCATGTCATATCTCATTTTATAATCGGAAATATCGCATTGATCTAATTTCTAATAATGATTTTATTTTCTTGCGTATGATAATCATTTGGTATCCGGCTCTCCATACTATGAAATTAAGGAAGTCTGTTAAATGCATTACTTTAATTAATTTTCTATTACCCAAATTGTGCTTCATATGTATCTTTACCATTAGTAATGATAATTTCATTTGTTGCGCATAAATAAATAAGTCTAATAATGACATTTTAAACTCATTGTTTCCTTTAATAATGATGATTTCATTTGTTGGGCTTAAATAGATAAATCTAATAATGGAATATCACCATTATTAATAGAAACGATATATATGAAGTTCCATTATTAGAAATATTTATTTATACCCAGCAGATGATATCTCATTATTATTAATGGAAACGATACGCATGAAGTTCCATTATTACATATACTTATTTATGCCCAATAAATGATATCATCATTATTAATGGAAACGATGCGTATGAAGTTCTATCATTAGACATATTTATGCCCAATAAATGATATCGTCATTATTAATGGAAACGCTACGTATGATTTCATTTGTTGAATATAAATAAATAAGTCTAATATTGCTTGATGAATTTATGAATTGATGCTATTTCAAAATTTTAATGGACAATGGCTCAAAAAAATTTTATTTCGCGTCTTGTCTTTGATTCAACATTCAGTTTAGAACACTACATAACTAGAGCTATACAAGATTATTTTCAACTGATAATTGATTATTGACGTAAGATTATTTGAATTCATTTACAATAGTAGCGAAATTCGTTTATATCTATATATGTTATAACATGTTTTCTGCAATATTTCTGTTGGAGCAAGTATACATATTAAACCTTCCTTAAAACATATTAAGCAAGGTTTTTAAGACCATTAATATTAATATTGCAGAATTAGTAAGAGAAAAATAGATGTTATGAAATAACATCTGATAATTTTATTTTTATCATCTAATAAATATAAAAATATAGTGTCCACATTTCAACGACATTATAAAATATGTATTTACATTTAAGGGTGACTTGTTTTAATCAATAGTTTGAGCATGTATTTTATTTTGTGACGTTTATTTACTTGTGTTGCCCTGAAGTATCGACAGACAAAACTAAGCTGACAGACAAAACAAACACATCCACTTCAAATCCCATAAAAGAAATACCATCTACATTTACTTGTACACTTCTAATAAAACCGTCAATTTGAAAGGAATTGTTCAAAACTTTCACTAAAAATTGAAATGTAATTATATTAGGACGGTCTTTCATGAAATCAGATGCTATTCACGTGTTTTGAGCCGTTCTAAAGTAATGACTCATTTGATATCCCCATCTGCTCAACTCATTTTATCCCGATCTTATGTACATACCTACATCAAAAATCCAAAGAACACAAAGCTCTCACATGTCAATAACCAACACTCCTGTTAATTAAGCATACATTCTCTTCCATTTGTTGACAATAACAGCAACTCTCATTTTCCCTATCGATAATGCAATTCCTCTTGTATGTCATTTATAAACTCCAAAGACACCTAATTTTCTCTTTCACTGAGTTTTTCGTCCGCAAATATTTAACGAAAAATAAGCATTCCTGCACAAACCTGTCCGGAGGGTTCTCTAATTAATAGCGAGGCCTGACGTACACTTGTTAGTCTAATAATAACATTAAATGTCTGGAAAGATTTTTATTTTATCAGTATACTTTTCCATGAAAAATTATTGAATGCTACAATGATAATAATCCTCTAAATTGTTCTTTACTGAAGTGCTACGCTTGACTGATTACGGATAATGCGGTAATGAATCCTCTTTCAACACACTTGTGGTTTCATAAATTAAGTTTATAATGATGGCAACTAGTTACGGAGTCATCAGAGTAATCAAAACCTTCCAAGAATTTGGCCATAAATTTTGTTTATACGTCAAAGAAGATTTTTTTAAGCTTCTTAATTTTTCCTTAAATCGGACAGAAGTGTTTGTTTAAGCTTTAATACTGGTAAATAAATTAAAAGTTTTTCTAAAATTACTAAATTAGTGACTAATTTTTAGAAAAAAATTATGTTTATTATTATTGATTATTACAGAGCAAGGCTTACAAATTATTTAAAGCTAATTCTATCAAGCAGAAAACCAGAAAATAATATTCAATTTTAAATTTGTTGCGTAAGACAAAATGTTTCGTTGTAAAAGACAAAACTCTGTACTTGCGAGTGACTTTTTTTTTCGAATTTATTAAAAAAATAGACATTGAACACATCTTTTTCAAGGATGTTGAAGGCAAGTTTTCGAACTTCTATATAGCAAACAAAGTGTCATATATGACATATCATTTGACTTCTAATTAAATAATGTTTGCAATTCTGATCAAAGATTTCAGGTAAAAAATTATTTTCCCCACAATTAGAAATTATTTTCAAAAATTTAAGCTAATTCTAAGTGCGGATGTATCGCTTCAACTGTTTGATTGATTTGTTCGTCAATAGAACTAAAATACATATTTTTAAATTAATAAAAATATAATGATGTCTTTAATTGATGCTGTTATGGGAAACTAAATTTCGTTTAATACACAATTGTGGTTTGAATCGAATCATTGGGACAAAGCAATTCACAAATTTGGAAGCATCATCTATTTAGATGATATCCCCCCCTTCATGAATTAAAAAAGTGGTTAATCACATTGCAGGTTCTTACATTTATAATTTCAGCATTATGTTCAACAATATTTTTAGGGAAAATTATATGCTTTTCCATCAACTAAACAAAGATCGTAATCCAACAATTTTCTTAAAATATTAAATCTATAATGGCTTGGGAATATATAAAGAATTGAAATAATATTCTTTGTATTTTTTATAATTCCATGGAAGAATTTTCAAGGTGTAAAACGTATTATGCAGGGAAAAACCTGAGCTCTGCAGGTTCCCTTCAGTTTATTTTTTTTTTAATATGTATATATTTTTTTCTATTTTCAAATTATGTCTCATATTACAATTTATTTTATATATATGGTTCTATAATACATTGAAACTATTTCACTGAGTCAGATTGAAATCGAAACATATGATCAACAATCAAATAATTATATTTAAAATCAACATTAGAACCATAATTTGCTCTTAACTTTCGGTAAATTATCATTATATTTTAATTTGTCATTATTCAGGATTCAAAGTTTTGACATTTTTCTTACAGAAATTATTTTGTTCATTCGTCATAAGAATTAAGTATTTTCATTTTAATAATGAAATATACTTTTCCAAGAATCTAAGCAGCAATTTGCTTGAAATAATGTTTTATCTTACAGTTAGTGATACTTTGTTTGCTCTGATTAGAGAAGCACTGCGAGGACTAACTGTCGTAGCCTCTATTAACCATTTGTGGTGAAAGATTATAAAGAAATAGGAATATAGCATTGTTCGCCTTATACAGTTTTAAAAACTGAAATGGTTGTCCATCCTATTGACCTTCACAGCGAAAGATATAAGTAATTCTGGTAAATATATAACTCTATCCATCGCTATTGATTACCATAAGATAATTTACTAACAATAAAGAATCAGTCTAAGTACGATCTATTACCTTTTAATATTATCAATATTTTAAGAAATTAAAATTTAAGCGTAGTTCAAATTTAATAAGTCTAATAAATAATACTTCATAATTCTATTGATCTTTTATTTTCTCTAAAATTCTTTATTACTTAAAAAAAACTTTATTTCCTTATTTATTAAAATTTTTTTAGCTTATAGATATGACGAATACCATTAAAATAAAGAAATGAAATAGAATGAAAAATTTATTTTTGATAAATTCTGAAAGAAAAATATTTTTAAATATATATTATTATTTTAAGATGTTTCGTGAGCTTAGCGTTCATTGTTTTGTTTAATTTCTTAATAAATTGTAATTATTCATGATTATTGATATCAATGAAGAAGAATCACAACTAATCCACAGCGTAACTGAATGATACAAGTTTCAGTAAATTGAATTTTAAGTTAGTATAAATTAAATATATTGATTAAATAATTTAAATTAAAGAAGATTATAAAAACAATGTATGATGCATATTTATTTTTTAAAACATGGTAGTGTTATTAATATAGAAATAATATTTGAAATTAATAAGTAACTTAAGATATTTATAAAAGAATCTTAATTGAAAGTCATTGCATTTTTAATGAAATCAATATATTATGCTTCAATCATTCAAGCCGCATCAAGTTTTTAGCAGCAAACCTTTTGGAATATGAAAACATTTTGGATTCTATTCTCTTCAAAATTTATTCGATGCATTAAATCTGATATATTTTTTCTTTGGTCCGGAATACTTCCCATAAATATAATTACAAAAAAAATCTCAAAACCCCACACTCCAACTAGGAATTCCACGATTAATTTTATAAAACATAATTCTTTTTCATTCTCCAACTTCTTCCAACTCTTGTATACATTCCGAGTTTGAATTTCGAATCCTCATGCGAGTTGACAATGTTTGCCCTTCAAAAGAAAGAAACAATGTTTCCGATTGATAAACGGCCTGCGTAGAAAAAGATTTGTCAAATCTCTGTCAACCTACAACGTCAACTCGGTGACTAATAGCCATGCTAAGCTAAATCGTTGGGACAAATGTCGTGGAAGTACCCCAAAAATGCCGAAATAGACAGAAATTATACGGAAAGTAGGACATGCATTTTGAAATTTCCTTCTTCTACAGACTGCAGCTCTGTAACTCAACAAGAAATGGGTTTGGAAAGAATGTTCTTATAAATTTTTTCCCCTTCGTCGTGATTGAGAAACAACTCATAGTAAACAAAACCACGAATAAATATTTGAAAGAGGACATTATTGTCGAATCAGAGAAAAATATCTGCCTTAGAGTTATTTTTCAAACATTAAGGGTTGTTTCTTTTCTCTATATTTACCTGAAAGAAGAATCTGGCTAATATTCCTATTTAATCTTTCTTATCTTTTTAATGATAAAATGCATTTTATTTTTTTAATTAAGTATGGATTAGAAAGTGAAGTCATAATTATTGGAACCAAATAATTTGACTTTAAAGAGTTAGGAATTTACAATTAGTTACAAATTAGAGTTACAAATTTTCACTCCACAGCATCATGTTATAAATTAAGCTTATGCAGATAAATATAAAATACCATTTCTTGTTTGGAGCACCTTCATCCAAAACCAATAAATGAAAATCAAATTTCATTTGCAGATTGTGGAATTCATAATGAAATCCATACCCAAAACAGCTGTTAATGCAATACCTAATACACAATGTTAATATTAGCTGAATGAAAATGTAATTCAATGTTGATTTCTAAAAGAACATTTTCTGTTGGTTTCATGTTGCATATCATTTATGTACATTTTTTTAATTACTTGAACATTAATGAATTCTAAAAGAATATTTTCGGGGTATTTTATATCGCATAAAATTTTTTTCTGTATATGCCTTTTTTTATCACTTGAACACTAATAATTTCCAAAAGAATATTTTCTGGGAGCTTCATGTTGCATATCATTCATTTATATGTATTCATTTTTTTATCCCTTGAATATTACTGGTTTTCTTAAACCATTTTCTGCTTTCTTTGTAATTATGGATTTCAATTATTTCATTCCGGCAGCGCCCTATCACTCCCATCGATGGTTTTTGTAACAAGATTGTTTGTTGCTTCTTTTTTTCTAGGAAGCTTTTTTCCGAGCTTCATCTTCTCATGTCTTTGACAATCTGAGTTTAATATTTGAATTCATTCCGTTAGTTAATTTTAGTTGTATATGCTTTATATCGACACTATTATTTTATTGTCAACTTGCATTTTCCTTAAATCAGTTTCAACAAGTCTATCGAAACTCGAGTCAACGACTTTGCATGATAAAAATGGGAAATTTTATTCAAGTTTTTTGACATTTTGGGAAAATTTCTTAATTTCTGAATAATTTTACCTTTTTATCTAATCTAGTATTCGTAATAGAAATCTGAATTTTTTTTATTGAATCAAAATATTTTACCTTTCTTAAAAACACTTAATTTAGAATGCATAAATATTTCAGATTTGTTACTTAAAATTTAATATTCAACATGAAAAATGATTGCTTTTGGAAGTTAATTGCATCATCTTGTTTTATTCCAAGATTGCAAATTTTGTTTAAACTGCTTGCAACTGTTTTTACAATTTCAAATAAAACTTGAATAGTTTAAGCCAAATTAATAATGTTAAATTAATTTTTTTTAATATTGTACAATTTGCTTTTATTGTAAGCACATTAAATATTGAAAAAATATGACAGGATATTAAAAATTAAATTTTGCTTTGTGGAATATAAATATTTTTTAAAACATTTGTTTGTGTAAAATATTATATAAACTCTTAAAACTTAACTGCATCAACCAAAGTGTCTTTAAGTGTGCATTATAATACTGTATAAATTTTTTTTAAGTCAACAAGGTATAAAATATCTTTGAAGACACGATATTAATTGTACAAAGAAAATGAATGTTTCACATTTTAAAAGTGATTTGTGATTTTTCCCTCAATGGACAAAAAATATGTATTCAACATAAATTCTCATGAATTACAACTATTAAATGGTTTCATAATATTTTAAGTTCTTTTTTATTTATGGAAAAATATATAGTCTAACAATAACTAATGTTAGGAACAAAAGGAGGAATCTACTTGAGATTCAAGATTCATCGCCATTTTAAATCTTCCTCCAAAATTTTTATGTTCTTGCTGAAAATCATCGGATGCGCCAAATATATTATGGAGCATCACTATCTATTTCGTTGAAATTTTTAACCTATAATAGTTAGGCGTATCATATTGGACAGTTCACGTTTCAATGGTCAACAATCTTACTATTTCCAGACTCCCGTCACTCTGACTGACCTACTTCTTAAACTTTTCACTTTTTTTTTACTGTGTATCGGCTTTTACCTTTTAGTATAAGTTTCATGAATACATTTTATTCTCAGAAAATATAATTTTTTTTTTTTACTTGTTTCAATATGGAAATTTATATATCCTTAGGTATTCTGGAATTTTTAACCTTGTATCTCACTTTAAACTTTAAAATTCTTACTAAAGGGGTATTTAAAGTTTTTCTGCAGCAGTATTATCAGAACTGATCGTCTCTCAAAACTCTTCAAAATAATAATTGAAAAAATTATTTTTTTTAATTATGCGGTAAAATATTTTATTTTAATTGGTACCATGTGAATTTGATAAAACAAATGTCGCAATAATATGAGGTATTCTTTCTCTATTATTCTGTTTTTATTTTTTGCGTAAGTTTATTTCACTTATTCTGAAAAAACAAAACATTAAATAAAATAATAAATTAATAAACCACTAACTGTCTTTGGCACCTAATTGGTTCAGCGGAATTAATTGTCGCTAAAAATTTTAATTAAATATTTTGAACAATTCCTTTTAATGGCTTTCTCAGTAAAATATTTTTAACGTTCAAATTTTTTTTAGAGATATAATTTGTATTATTTTAGAAACTTTAAATCGTACTCTCTACTATATTATGAAATTAACTAATTTTGCATCTGTGACTTTATACATCGAATTATTTTTAATATCCACAGGAAACAGCAGTAATATTAAACAAGGGACACACATTAAAACATTTTTAATCATTACTTATTTTTGAAATTAAATTTTAGTTGCAAGTACAATAGCATTCTAAACAAGAAAATCATTAAAACCCTGTCCCACATTGAAATCTGCTCAATATATAGAAAAAATGATAAATTTAAGTATATAGATTATTAAAAATGTGAAAAACCAAAATGAAACATTATTAACAACAATTAAAATAGTTTGAGTTTCTCTTTTAACAATAAAATTTATTTATTTAAAATATACTTAAAATTAAAAAAAATTAATTAAAAATAGAAAAAAAAGAATTATAGGCAAAAGATTAGAATTACTGAAATGGCATTCATTAAATTTTGAGATTTTGCAAAAATTAATTTTTGTGCTGTAACATTTATAAAAGCTATGGTATAAAAAAACTTTTTTAAAGTTACGTTTAACTTTTTATAAAATTTCAAAACATATAGGTCCGGAATCCGTATTCTCAACTTCCAGTATGTGTGTGTGTGTGTGTGTGCACAATTTTGATAATTCTGTGTCAAATGGTCTTGCCTGTAGTGCGTCAAATCTCATATTCGCAGAAATAATGCTTGTGAGCGTTTCTGTGATTAACCTCGATGCTTGGGGCAACATTTTCAGAATTAGATCTTGACTCTCAAAACACCATCCAACAACACTTTTCCAGCATTTGCTTTTAAATCACCCCTGGAAAATGCTTTTATTCAACGCATTTTTGATGCCATACATTTCTAAAATACATTTTTGCATCTAAACAGATTTCGCTACATTTTATTCGTTTACGTTTTTATTTTATTTTTAGCGCGCATCTATTTCATGGACTTTGGAACAATAAAAATAGTCTGGTTAAATGAAATAAATGAGATACCTTGTTTAATAAGCGTACTTTGTTTTTAAAATAGACATCCCGAAAAGATATTGATCCGACGTCTTGATTTGCACGATTCTGACTCCGAGATCTGTTTATCACAAAACTCTCTTCTTAGCTTCAGGCAGAGCGCAATCCACGGAGTTTGCGAGAACATCAAATTTCCCATAGAAAAGAGTTTCTAGTAGAGACGACGACCTAGAGCCAGAGAAAATTTTTATGTTCGCTTGAATTACGCTTCTTTCGAATTGCAGCTTACTTTTCTTGCATTTTTCTCCGATGATGATGTCAGTTGCAGTTACGTGTTCTCCGTCTCAGATGCGTAAATATGGAAATTGGTAAATTAAAAAGTAACAAACTAGGATAGAATAAATGAATTCTTTCTTGGAACGTCGCATAAAACAGTAGTATTTGTTTTGACTTTTGGAAATTAGATTCCTACTTAGAATTTAAAATCAAGTTTCAAGAAAAGGTACAGAAAATCTTTTGAATAGAATACAAATGCATATTCTTTTTTTTTTTTTTCAATTTTGGACCAGTATCGAACGAAACAAATACTTGATGGAAATATACATGTTTTGTAATAGTTTTCAATGATTTTCAAGAAGATTTAAAGGTCATGATGACATACTTATGATGACAAGTATGATGACATGACACTCGTATTTCATGGTATAATTACTGATTTTCATCATTCCATGTTTTATTATTTACTCTTATACGAAATATACAAAAAATGTAATGTATGTATTTAATTAAAATTGGAAATTTTGACATATGGCATTAAAATTTTGACATATTTTCGTGTTTTTGATTTACCTCAATCCGAGAAAAAATCATTTTTGAAATCAAGTCTATCTATTTTTTGAATAATAGCTGAAAAATGCTTTTAGTTAGATGATTTTTCGTTTCTATGATGCAATTTCGTTTGCGGTGTGTACACTAGATTTGTGGATAATTTTGACTAAAATCTTTTCAGAGGAAATCTGTTTATCTGAGTATAAGTGAGAATTATAACTACAGAACATAAAGAAATATATAGATAAAATTAATCCGTTGCTTTAGCTTTTAAATTGATATCTATATCAAATTTTGACTATCCATTAAAGCAGTGACCGCCTGTTTGTCTGTACCTTCGCATGTATGTAAATAAAATAACTAATAAACTTAATGGATTAGAAAAATAAAACTTGACGTGATCTTTTTTCTAAAAATAGTAATTATGAGTAAGATTTTGATTCCTTTGCTTAAAAACAAAGGACGTTCAAAATTCATATACTATTTTCCTCATTATACTATAAGAGTTCATAAGAGTTCATAAGAGTTTTATGAATTGAAAACTCTTATGTGCAGGACATGGAAAATAAAAATCTGAGCATTTGTGGTGTTCATGGCCTTGCATGAACACCACGATTGTTAAATTATATATGGTCAATAATATATAAAAATAAGAGAATAAAGTATGCAAAAAAAGAATAAAAGAGAATAACACATTTATTAAATATTATGCGAAAAAGTGTCGGAAAGCCTCTTCCACCTGTTTTCATGTATGTTTGATCCCACAGCAGTGATCAATGAAATCTCACTATTTAAAATTTTTCTCGATATATTATTTCTAATTGAAATTAGATAAGTAATATTCTATTGTGTTCTACATAAAGAGAACGAAGTAATTTCAATCAATTTACGAAAGAAATGCCTGAATATATTATCGTCTTTTTTACTGCTTTGTATTTTAAATCACTGCTTAAATGTCGAGTCAAAATACGGCAAAATATAAGGTTATGCGTTTTTATAAATGCTACCTTGTGTTCTTGATTATTAGAAATTAATGTTAATTTACTGAAAAAGGTAGAAATCAACCCATGTGTAGATTAAAATTAACTATGAAAGATTTTTAAATAAATAAAAATCTTTATAAATTTTATTCAAAAAGTTCCTTATTATTCTTACTTCATAAAAATATCCCATAAATACATATTAAAATGCGATTTTTTTGTTCTATTTAGATTTAAAAGAAATTAAACTACTTCAAAGCATTAATGATATGTATTGAAAATTTCTAAAAAATTTCTTGATTTCTTTTAAAATGTATAGTAAAAGCAAAAATCTTTAATAACATAGCTAAAAGGACAGGAGTTTTGTTTACAAGATATGAGCAGTCACTTTTTATGTATCTTATAAAGCATTTAGAAAATAAAATAGTATTTTTAAAAGCTAACGTAATTTATGAAGTATTTTTTCTAAGAAGCATTCTTAAAAATGTATCCCTTATTTCCTTATTCTTTATTAATGCAAAAAAATTGCAGAAAATATTTTAAAAGAGCAAAAAAAAAAATGCTAGCAGATTCGATCCAATAAAAAGAATATATAGGGGAATAAAGGAAGAGAGAAAGAGAGAGAGAGAGAAAAAAGAAATTTAATAGTTATTTTTTCTTAAGGTTTCTTTGATAAGAAAATAAATTTCTCAAATTCATGAAAAAAAAGTCATCGTCAAATATTAAATTATCTATTTAATGGTATGCAATAAAATATATCGAAGAAATCATGATTGCTGAGTTATTTTTTAATATTTGACGACAAGATAAATGTATGAAATGGGTTTCTGGACAAAATATTCGTTAACTAATATTCAATAGAAATTTAAAAAGTACCTAAAATGTCCTTTGCTGCTCTATTTTTTAAAGTTATAAGCAAATTTTTGAACTTCTGTATTTTAACAGTATTTTAAGCTATTGTTAAAAAACAAATTATGGCAATATTAGCGTGGATATTTTTTCGAATTAAATTACAGTTGGTATCATTATTTCATATTTAAAGAAAATTTTCTTTGTAACAAATGTATTGGGAATGAAACTGTATTGCAGATTATAATACATGACATTATACTCATTTGAAGTAGTAATTAATAATTATTTTATTCAAAAGCATGATGTAGTTTTGAAGATATGTGATTGAGAAGGAGAAGAAACTTCGAAAAATTTAACTTTATTTCATCCCGGGTGTCAATTTGTACAATAAATAAACGATTAGTGATACGGCAGTCTACATCGTGATATAAAAGCAAGATAGACAAATTTTTTTCCCTTCAGTGATTTTAATAGGAGATTTTTAAAGGAATTTCTTTGTCACATATCGACTTAGAAAAAGGAATCTTAGGTATCTTTAAAAGAATATTGTAAGTGTTAGGGATTTTTATCCTCTTCTTCAGAGAGTGAGAGCATGCTGAATGCGTCAGTTTTTCAGAGCGTGTGCAGAATTAATTTTATAAAAGTGGGTATTGGATCAGGAAATAAGAGAATATTTTAGAATGAAGTTAATATGGGCTTAAAATAAAAATTAGGAAACTAATTAATATTTAAATTAAATTATATATATATATTCGTTTTAGTTTCAAAATATTTCTTACTTTAGATTGGTTACTATATATATATATATATATATATAAAAAGAGAGAGAGAGAGAGAGTAACCATATTATATATTATATATATATATATGTTGCACTTTTTACAAAAAGGGTCCTGGATTAAAATGAGGCAAAAACATGAATGTTGTGCACAAAAATGACATACAGATTCTGGAAATTAAAAGCGATTATTAATTTGTCACATGTGATGAAAGAATTACGTTCTAAATCAGTCTTTCAAAAAATTTAGCTGCAAAAAAAAAAAAGAAAGGGAACAGCTTAAAAATCCTATTTCATCCATTATTAGAACGATTTAATTTCATATATTCAGAATAATATTTATCTGAAAGAGTAAAGATACTTAATATTTAAAGCACGTTTATTTCTCACGTACTTAAAGCATTTCTTTAAATCAGTACTGATGAACCCAGAAATGATTTTATGATTGCATACTTAATAATATAATATTTTTCAATGTTTTAGGATCATTACGTTGTACCAGAGATTTAGTGGCACATGTGCAAAAATTAAGTCGAAAATGAAAGGTTGCAAGCACTTTGTTTATAAAGATCAATATTCTCACCTAAAAAGTTTAGGATTGAATGTTAACCTTTTAATGCAAATATCGTCTAATTTCTCTTCGAATGGCTCTTTCTTCATTCGCATAAGATACGAACGATACCTACCCAAAATTGTTCATTGTTTTGTCTGGTAAATAATATCGTAAAAATATCGCCACATTGTCGATCATTTTATTTTGAAAATGGCATATTATTATAAGAAAATATAAATCATTAAGGACATAGTTCTCAATAGCTAGTTTCTCCCTTTTATGATTGAGCAAATACTACTTAAATTGAGTAATAAAAAAAACAATTTCATGTCTAAGTGAATTCAAGGACTATGCAGAATTTGTCATTTGTAATAGCAATATAATTAATGTTAAAAATTCAACAGGAGTCTTCTTTAAAATATCTTCTTTTTTCAATTTTTTTTCAGTCATTTTGAATATTTTAGCACATTTCCATCTTATTACACAAAAAATAAGCTATTTTCGAACTGAAAATAACATAGTTAAAATTGAAGAGCATAATATCTTCACTACACATTTTGTGCTATGCCTTTATATATTTGTAAAGCATATTCCATGCTTAGAAAAATAAGGTCAATGTGAAGTATCTTATTTCAAAACTTGAAGTTACTTCTTAAAACAGGAAGAAAATGTGATATTCAAAGCATATTTTTGAATATGTTTATTTCTATATTCGTATATCTTATCTAAAAAAAAATTTATATAGACGCCTTGAAATTCCTAAGCCCTACTCTGTCACGTATCGCCTCGACATTTGGTAAATGGATGCATGAACAGGGTGTTACTCAGTTATAGAATCTAGTTTTACAGCAGCGTCAAGAATGTCATCTTCAATGCGATGCCTGACGCGAATGCATACGCTTTATTTTTAATAAATTTTTCAAATACAGTTCGAAAGCATCTGTGACGAGACTCATAGAAAATATATGCCAGATCGAATTCCTTCTAGAGGCGTATGTTCAGATGCACATAACTTCACGAATTTTTTTTAAATTAACTTATTATAGAAATTCTTGAATTTCAAATCAACTTCATATTTCAAAGCTTAAAAATTTACTTGAATTTAATTCCTGCAGTATAAAAGATACACTCTTATACAAAAGCGAATATAATATTTCACGTCATACTTCTTGTTTTAAATTAAATAATCTAATAATTCTTACAGTTTATTTTCCTTCTGCTATCATTATAAACAAGCCTGGAATTACATTTTATTTTATCGATTATCATTTAAATAAACAATATTCTGGATCTAAGGTTAGTGCTCAAAGATTTACGAAAGCTAATCTTTTGACCTGAGATTTACGAAAAGCTAAAGATTTTTCCCCCAATCAGATTTGGGTTTATACAGCAAATCTGCGGTTACGATTTTATTATACTTACACTTTGAACTATATTATTTCGTTATTTCGACTCCTCTTAATCTCTTTATTTTTGTAACCATTTAATTAATTGCTAATACAATTTATTAATTATTGTCCTTGCATCTAAATAGAAGATGTCTGTTAATTTTAAACGTACAGTGCATTGTGTAGTCATTAAATTACGCGTCTTTATTTATATTTATAAGTTTCACTTGACTGTTCCAAAGGGCAACAATGAGTATTTGGAAATCCTTTCATAACTGCTTTTTGATTAACATTTGTAGAAAAGACTGATATATGACTATAGCGATATCAAAATTAGATTTAAACTGCAAATTTGGAAAAAGACCGAAATGGATGTTGCATGAATAGTTCTATCATTAAAAATACTATCAAATATTTATTTTGTCGAATTGTAAAAATATATTAGTAAAAGAGGACTTTTATTTTTATTGCAAAATTGTTATAGTGTCATTTGTGTCATTGGGAAATTGTTTAATTCTTAATGCATCCATTTGGCCCATTTTGATTTTTTTTAATTTCTCAAAAAAAAAATAATAATAATTTTCCTAAATTATATACAGCCATTGGAGGCACGTATATCGTTTGGATTAAAAAAGTCATAAAAAGTCATTCTAGGGTTAACGGAAATATAATCTTTTTTCTAGAACATCGGTAAAAAATGACAATTGTGCAAAAAAAAAAAATTATTAAAATAGATGATATTATTAAATAAATATTTGGTGAAAATAGCATACTAGTAAAAGTCTTTCTCTATAATCTATGAAAAAAATCTTTATAATATCAAAAATAGTTCGGAATTTCTAATTGGACAATATTAGGAATTTTGTAGTCAAGTTGAGTTCTTTGATTATTAAATTAGAAACTTTTTTTTATCCTCATTCAATCACAATTAGTTTATATCAATTGATTTAAGTCAAATTCATTGTTCTAAGCCAAACCCCAAACTTTCGCAGTTGGTTTTCCTTCCATCACGACAGAGTAAAATCAAAAGTAAGGAAAAAACATCTTTATTTATTAAATTTCAAAAAAATTCGATCTCATGGTAGATAAATAAACATGCAACAAATATCACCAAAATTTCATAATAATGACATCATGTTTTTAGTTACAACAAAAGAAAAAAATGCCCACACCTACTAAAAAGAAAAGAAAGTCTCTATTCGTCTACCTTCTCTTCCTGAAGCACTAATCGTCTACGACTCCTCCAGGAATTTTCGACAAGACCCAAACACAGAAATCGTTAAAAATTGGTGTCATCCTTTGCGCCAACGGTTAGAATGCAATCAAAAGTGGGTTAATGCTTCCTCAGGGGTGGGTGGGTAATTGGGAAAGTCGTCCTCCCCCTCCCTCCAATCCTGCTACTCCTCTTCTTTTTATTTCTTTATCCGGTAGAGCGTGTCCACGAATAATGACGAGACTCCTAAGGAAGCGGTTAAGTTCCCATTCATTGCTTTTCCTATAGTGAGGTGTTTTCTTTCGTTATTTATTTTGAGTTTCATTTTTCGCAACACTGCGGTTGGGGGGGGGGGGGGAGTGCGTTGCCTCATGACGAGTCAACAGAGAGAAGGTTTATTTATCGAAAATTTCCCGGCAGTGGGTATGTGTCTGTTTGTAATTTTTGTTCCAAGGTCTTTGTCGCCCGATTGGGATGGCAAGTAACAAGTTCGGAGACAATAATTTAGGGGGTTTCGTTTTTATTATTATTATTCTCTTTAGAATTGATCTTCTTTTTATTTAGTTAATGTCTTGAAAATTGGAAAAGGAAAAAAAAAAGAGCACCTATTATTCTTTTTGCACAAGAAGAGGATGAAGTAATAAGTAAGGAAAAATCGTACATAAAATGTTTTTTTTTCTTTTAAAGGTTTAAATAAAAAAAAAATGTTTTCGACTAATGATTGATCAGTGCCATGAATTAGGCATGAAGACCTCAATAGTTTATGCCAGTTATACAATATGCCATTTGTGCCATGTATGTTGTTTTTCAAACTTCTTTCTTTCTATAAAAATAATCTTTAATGTTTAAACTAATAAGATACCAGTGGACTTTTTTGTTGATATTTAACCGATAAATGATCAAAAATTTTTAGTTTTGCAGGAAATTAACTGTTTGATCGAAAAAAGACTATCTTTGATTGCAACTTAAGGCAAACAAACTGTGTACCTTAGAGAAATTTTTTTGAATTTTTAGTTATAATTTTATTTAGATAAAAACCAAGCAAGATTTTCACATATGCTCCTCGATACCTTCCGAAAAAGATTATTACACAAAACTAAATTTTCCACCATTTTAAAATGGTTCAATTTTTTTTAATGACATTAAGTGCAAAGCTATAAAGTAAAAGCTTCAAGATGTATTAAAATTTGATAGTCAAAAATTTTTGCAAAAAGAATTATGAACATCAAAAAAAAATGCATAAGAAATTTAATTGAAATTAAAAACAACCAACATTTCCGGAGAACAAGCTGGTCTCCAAAGACAGTTATTTATTAATATGGATAATCAGACATTAATAATAGTTTTAATTATGCGGACGCTTTAAAAAATGCGTATCAAAAATTCATCATTAAAGCAAAGATAATTATTCTTGACGCTAACAATAAAAAAATAAACAAGTTCTATTCTACAAAAATTCTTGAAATCTTGCATTTTCATTTTATAAAAATACTTTCAAAAATTTATGTAATAAATAACATTTATTTCTCTAAAAATAAATTTAGTCAACAACTTTAGGAAAGAGCATTTTTGAAACATAATCATATCAAAATTCAATTTTTGAAGGTATGGCCACAAATTTTGCTAATTAGAGTTATTTATTATGATATTAAAAAAGAACATTTCAATTTTTACTCAAATAGAAGTTGAAATTGCAAGTTAGCATGCAAAATAAATGTGTCTCAAATAAAATCCTTTAACTTTCATCAAGGAAAAAAAATATTCGATATTCGCGTTCCTTGAATAGAGCTCTACTTTGATGTATTTTTAGTAACTTTCAAGAAATTAATTTAAAATGTGCTTTCAAGGACATTTTAAGAACATTATTATATATTTATGCATTTAATTCCAAATTGAAAACTACATAGCTATCTTCTTGTTTTAATTTGATGCAAAAATATAAATCTACTGAATAAAATAAATATGCACTGTTTAGAGATAGTATTCTATTGTGTGTAAATACAGCATTTATCTTAAATGGAATACAACTATCTTTGTTTTTCCCCACTATTACTGAAATGTCACGAAATGATGCCATTCTATAAACTATTCTAAGGGGTATAAAATCTTATCACCCAGTCACAATCACTTGAGTGAATTGATTTTTATTAGAAACCATTTCAAAGCGAGTCACGCAAATGTTGTAGTCTCCAACAAACGTGTGAGAGAAATTTGGAATTCTGAAAGGGACGACACAAAATCAGGAGAAAAATTTAGCGAAATTGCTATCGATCGAACAACGATCGTCTCTCTCAAGTGTCTAGTCGAGAAGATTTTTCCCAGCTGTGAAGACAGACTTGAACAATAAGATATTCTAAAAGCACTGAGATGAAGTTTGGTAAATGCATTTCATTGTAATTGTATTCAACGAAAATCTATCGACATAAGCTCTAGCTGCTTAACTTCCTTTCAAAATAACGATCTTTTTTCCTTTTATAAATATCAATAATAGCAGTAAATGGTCAATATTTATGTAGTTATAAAGTGCCCCCCTTTCCAAAAAAAATGCTTATCTAATTTAATACTTCAGATATGAATTTGAATTTTTTTGGTTCTAGAAACTTGTATAATTTTCATTTTTCAAAATGCATTCATTACTGTACTCTCTTCGAAATTTTTATAACATTCCCTGCAACTTTTGAGTCCGAAAAAATTATTTTAGGTATGATGTTAGTCTGTCTCTCTGTAAATTTATAATACACATAATCTAGTAAATTTAGAATAAACTAGATAAATGGAATAACGAACGTTGTTTCTATAACTTAGCTGTTCATATGTATCAAATTTTGGGAAAAAATTGACAAAAGTAACCATTTGGTTTGTAAGTCAGTATTCATAAGTGACACAATAACAAAAAACTTCAAACAGTTCATTGGATGATATTTGGCATATATAATTAATAATCTAACTATCCACATTTTAAAATAAATATTTATTAATCATTTGTTTTCCCACCATGAATCTAACATATACAAAACGCAATTCCGTAACAGAATAAGTCAAAAATTCTTTCACGCAGTCTCTTTTTCTTGCTCTTTGCAAAGAATTTTTTAAACGTAGCTTAAATATTCAAGTCCTTCCTTAATCAAGATGAAGGAAGAAAAAATGTAATTCAGTTAACCAAGTCTGCTGTCCTACACTTCCCCTAAAGAATCCCATTACATGAATTAATCACGAATTTGTAGATGTATTATCTTATTTTTGACAATATTTATCAATGAGAAGACAACCATTTGTTATGTACATTTTAGCATATGTAACAATAGTAATTCAAAAATGCAATGAACCATTTAAAAAAATTTTTGACATGTGTTTTGGGACCGAAGCTGCAGATATGCATTAGATTTATTTTGTCAAGCAGGAGTGCAAAAGCTCGAAAGAGTACAAAAAGAGAAGAGTACTCAATTTTCTCCATTTTATATCGAAATAAAACATACCATATCTTGAATATCTAGAATTCCACTAAAGTCCTTCACTACTACCTTCACTATTCACTACCAAACAAATTCATCTCTTACACGTTTTGTTCTTAGCAGTATTGAGCTTTATCTTTTTAATATCTTTTCGAACAAAATCAAAAATGTTCTTCAATTTTATAATTGACTTCTTACCATATTTCTTTCACCTAGATATGAACACCTAATACCTAGATTGGTGCGTTTCGAGAAAAGAACACTTAACTACGTTCATTCCTGCCAGGTGTCTCTGCAATCAATTTTTATCAAGTACCAAATATAACTATTATATTTGGACACTATGTTTTTATCAATAGTTGTCGCCGCTCTCAAGTTAATATATAATAGAAGAACTTCAATGCATACTTTGTTTATGAGAAGATCAAAGGGAAGAAACTCCTATTTACGATTCAGAATTTTAAGCTTCAGAAATTCAAATATTGTTTCGTCATGATTCCCTGAATGTAAGAAGGCATGCTTATCAGGATAGTACAGGTATAATAAGAAATTATGGACATAATAAGTAATTAATTGCGATATCCAGAGCAACACATTTATGCATGTTTGCATCAATCTCAGTTTAATAACTGATACTCTAATTTACCAAATAACTGAGTGCTACTGGTGGTAAAACTTGTATTTGTTTGAATTCTAACGCTTATTCGAATATAGAATCCAGCTGCAATAAGGACTTACAGCTTTCAGTCAGATTTTTAGCTCAAAATATTCATTGAAGCAATATACCTTCATTGTATTCTACATTTCAAACTGTGAATTTCAGAAATGCAATAAAATCATATTATCTCTTATTTGGTAGCGGAAGTTTTATTCCAAATTTTAAATACCCTCGCAATAAAACAAATATAGCCCAATAAATTTATTTCAAAAGCCCTGCTGAGTTTCTCATAGAATTCAGAGTGGTATAAACTCGTTAACTAAATCATTATATTTTATTCGTCTGCATGGTGGAAATTAGTGATAATGATCGTAAGCAATAAATCAGTTTTACATATCGTTTGATTACTCCTCCTAAAAAAGCGATAAAAAATTTTCTAAGAAAATAAAACTTAAAAAAGCGATAAAAACTACAATTCCAGATTGTAGGAATGCTGTGAATCAAGAAGTGATTTTAGAGCAACATTTTCTGCATATACAGTTTTATACTGTCTTTAGTTCCTAAAATATCAATTTTCACTTTTAATAATAAAATCTATAGTTCAATGTAGTATTTATTTTTCTTTAACAGCATTGATAAAAGAGATATTAAAACACAAAGTAAGTTCAGTGCTTAAAAAATTCTAAAAATCCACGATAGACTTTAAAAAGAACAAGGGATTCAAGACAAAACAAAAGATAAGTAAAATTGGAGTATAAATATATAGATATGTTGATGAAAATTGGTAATTTTTGCATAAATTATAAATTTTAACTCTCGCTGCAAAATTCTTTTTCTGTAATTTTTTCTTATTCCACAACTTATTAAATTTAGAATTGTAAATTTTGTTGGTTCAATTTGTTTTGTGTCAGAGGGAAAAGATAGAAATAACTAAAATGATTTAAGTAGAAGTATAAGAAAGACAATGCGATTATAATTTTTGTTACTTCAATTGGATTTTTGCATATGGGAAAAGTAGAGACAATTAAATTGATTTAAGGAAAAGAATAAGAAAAAAAAAGACCATACATTTTCAGTCTCAGTTCATAAAGTTTGTCTAAATCATTATGTAGATAGTCTCTAATGTTATACTAGTGAGTATTTAACGCCTATAATCATTATTACAATATTTCAGAATTGGTATGGGAGTTCATATTTAGTACACTGTGTTTCTTATGACTTTTGGCACCATTTATGCTTGAATCTACTTATCCTGTCCTGCTCATATCTCTTATCGACTTTTCTGACTTTATTTCTTTTTCTCTTTAAAGCACCAAACAAAATGAACCCGAAATTGTTTTAGAGAAAATAAACTAAAATAAATTCACTCTTTCTGTACCATTTTGAGATGAAAATTGAAGTGGACACACCGAAATTACTTTGAATCACAGAAAAAGAGTCGTTCAATTCTCAACTAAAGTTGCAGCACCTATAATCAGATCAATAACATCCAGGGGAGTAACACCACCTACATTTGAGACAGCAACAAAGTTACCAAGATAAATAGGATTCTGTTTAGGTGGAAGTGGCTTCGGTGTCTAGTTTGAAGGATTGTTCCCTGGATAACAATGCATCAGTTGCACTAACTGATTTGGGACCTTGTTCTTTCTAAACGTGAATATCAAATCAATGTTCTGCCTTTATTCCTAAGATATTTATCTATTTTAAACCTTACAGAATTAACTATAATATCGGGGTTTTTTTTCGAAAATAGATTAATAGAATGAAGAATATCGTGTTCTCTTTAATATGTCAGAAATTAAGCTTTTAGTTTTAAAGAATTTTTAGATGATTTATGATATAGTGGTCGGAAAAAATGATTATAATGTATCAATTTTTACCTTGAATAACAGTGCATGTTGCATTGATTGACTTGAGAATCTGATTATTCTAAGTGTGAATATCAAATTAATGTTTGCCTATATTTCTGAGGAGATTTAACTATATTAAATGGTACAGAATTAACAATGAGAATACAGAATTTTCAGAATATTTAGTTAGTAAGAATAGTCTTTGTTTTGAATAGAGATTTAAGAAATAATATTAATCTACTGAATTCTTTATTTTCGATGGAATGTAGAAAAATTTTCATATTCAAAGAATTTTGAGATTATCATTGTAATACTGGGCTAGACGATTAATCAAATTTCCTTTTTGTAAAACAAAAATTAGATAACCATGATACATCAAAACAATAAAATATAAAATGTTCCCAGTTTGATCTTTTCTGTAGAAAGAGAATCAATAAAATTGGTTATGTTTTCACTATTGTAACAAACACACTTTTTAACTCAATCGAAATCTAAATAAGTCTGGGTTTTTACTTTTAGTTCAATTGAAGAATAATTGCATTACTTTGTATAAAATATATGTTTTGTCTACTTTTAATTTCTGATTACACTTTTTTTAAAGGTCAAATATCCTGTAAGCAAGAAATAATAGGGACATGTTTATTTTAATTACATTTAAGAAAGATTTTTAATTTTGTGATTTTATAGTCGATTTTATAAGAACGTATTTCCAGTGATTTTTCTAACAAATACAAAAAATTTTTTATGGGATTTCTAATGTTAATCTAAAATTTATATTCAATCAATAAATGAGTACATCTAAATTCTACATAGAGCATTATGAAATAAAACATGTATACAAATATTTTCTCCTTTGTACCCAATTTTTATTTATTAATTTATTTATTGAAAAGTTTCACTGCATTTATTACACAAACAGATTGTTATATATTAATTACATTTTCACTGAAATATAAAAGGTGTACATTCAAATTATTTTTAACAACTTGTATAAATTAGTTAAAATTAATATTGCGTACTGTTTAATATAAAACAAATGCTGAACTCATTTATCTATGAGAGTCAGATAAAATATTTTTGATTCTATTTTAAGCTGGATAAAAAAACACTAACTTAAAAATATGTTGTTTGAGATCAACTACAAACAATCGTTAGCCTTTTGAACTTGCAAAACAGCATATCTCATAGTTATTATAAAAGCATATATAACGTTTTTTATATATGATATGACCATCCAAAACATGAATGGACTTATTTAGTTCTCCGAACAGTTGGTTATAACAAACCATTCTTTAGTTGAATAGTGCAATCTGAAAGAACATTTTCCGAAAGAACAAACAATATCGAATGCTAAAAGACAACAGGCAATTTCTTAGAGTAATAGGCGTTCTGTTTCTACAATAAACAACACAAAAAAGTGCATCTCATTTCCAAATAGCCTAGTCAACAAACAATACAAAGTGTTGAAAGCGAGATTCATCATTTTTTCCATCAGTCTAAACATAACCAGATGTTCCAGTGCTAAGTATCCGTTTTTCGCTGACCAAACCTTTGCTTCTTTCGCAATACAAATAAATATCTTTCCATTCCACCCAAAACGGAAGACTTCAGAGATATGGATCGACGAAAAGAAATAAAAATGGTTCATGGTGGTGGAGAGGAAAGGGTGTTCGAAAACTGTAAAAGTCCACTCGTTCAAAATATGCGTCTCCGCCGAGTAAAAACTCCACACCACCTACACCAAAGCATTTTATTATTGCCTTTTTCGATTCATTTTTTTCCATGAAAAGTGTGCCGAGTCTGCAGGTTCAGGAAACGGGCTTATGTAAAAACCAAGCTTTTTCTTTATTTTATTTTTTTTATTTCTTGCTGTGGTATCCTGGCAAGCATATACGACCCACACCGCTGGTGGGACGTCTCCAACCATTGACTACCATTATTCGTTTTCCAACGGGCAAATGGCTCTTTCAGCAGGACAATTTATGAGGGACGTCCTGTAGCCGTCGCGAAAGGCTTAACTCCCGAGCGCTTGCCATGTCAGAGAGCTATTTTGGCTTTCGTATGGAAATATTTCGGTATGGTTTGCATATTTTTATGGCCTATTTGATGTGAGTCTGACGTCACCATTGCTATAGCCCTTTTTCGTATTTCCTCCCCTCCCCTTAAGCAGTAAAACTGAAATTATTGTTGCCAGATATTGCGTGTATTTTAATGACGGGAATTTTGATTGATTAACACAGGGCATAAAAACTAAATTCGTCATGTACTGAAAGTAGGCTTTAGAAATAAAACCTGTTTTATTGGCTTTTTGGGGCATAAAAATAGCCTCTTGGCCAATTCTGAGAATAAGTGCCTTTATGTTTGTAATTAAATTTGTTAACCGATCTAACGAAATACGTTGGAAAAATAAAAGTTGGCAACTAATCAATCAATAAATATCAGTATTAAGCCAAAACTACCAAATAATATTTGAATTAAATACTTTTAAATGTAAACAAAATAAAAGATAAAAGATAAAAACTAGTTTGAAAAATTAATCACATTTTGGAAATGAAATGAGCACCTCAGTAAATGCTTTTGAGGATTCAGTTGCTACATAAATTTTGCTATAATATATTCCATTTCGCAATTTCATGCTTCAATCGGTTTTTTATGTGTATATACATATAGGCTATTACTTGAGAAACAATATTTTGGACTAATTTGTGTTTTACTGCACATTTAAAAATAATCCTTTATTCTGAATAATTAGAAACAATTTATTCCTGATATATGTTCATGTGTTCAGATTTTCGTTAATTCTATGTCAAAAGAATTTCAATCCATGCTCTACAAATTAAAGGACAACCGATTATTCAATTTATTTTTGTTTTCAGGTTATAACCTGTTTTAAATGTTTAACATATATTATTTGATAAAAATTTATCTTTGGCATTGGGTATAACTTGCCATCAGAATCGTTACGGCATTCGAGTCCAGATTAAATCCAGGAAAGTACATATATATTAATAATAAAAAAAAAGAAAAACAGATGTATATTTTCTTACATTCTTTATCCATAATAAAACATTATGCGTAAATGTAATTTAGCTACTAAGCATGAAATGATACTATTATTTAGTTAAACAGAACATTAAAAATTAGAAGAAATATTTTTTGTGATAAAATGATATAAAAATATCTTTTTCCTCTCTGAAAAGTATTCAAAAGGCAATATATCGCATTAAAATAACCAATATAAATAAATTCTTTTTATTCAAATCGTTTATTTGTAAAATTTAAAAAGAATTATGCAACCCGCATTTATTTTGTGATTTTATCACAATTTTTAAAGCTATTCAATTTTTTTTTAATTTAAAGATTATGCATTATTATTTTTTAATCGATAAAATACTCTTAACACAAGTTTAAAGATTATTTCTAATGATATATATTATAAAAATAGTAACGAAATCAGTATTATTTCCTCTTATTGAACTTAATTCTTTTTTTAAAATAAGAGGTAGAAAGTACCTTTATAAAGTTTTCATTTTTAACTGAAAACCTTATAAAGATAGTTTCTGTTATTTAAGATAAGCCCGTAGCAGGAAATCCCAGAGGTCTAATAGTAATAATACGGTTCATCTGATATTTTGGGAACCTTTCAGATCTATCATTAATGGTGTATATTTCTGATTCAATCTCTGTATTTTTTCAAAAGGGGAATTTTTCTTCGGCAGAAATCTATCATGATGGGATATCCACCATCAGCAGCAATCCTCCTACCTTTGGAATCCGTTCCCCAATCACTGGAGCATGACCATTTTTCCTTTTTAAGACGCACGCATCCCGTAATGAGAGGCAGAAATCCAAAGGAAAAATGGTGGTTAACCTTCCTTTCATTGGCTTGTCCCATTCAATGAGCAACAACACAGTAACTAGCACAGCAACTCTATGAAAAGACCAGAGAAGAAAAGAATATATAGGAAGAAATAGAAAAAAAAAAAGAAAAAAAAGATAGAAGAACTGCAAAAGTACAGAGGAGAAAGTGGTCTTTCACAAAGACGAGCTTTCCTCCAATTAGTTGAAGCTTCCCAATGCTTAACGAATGAAGACGCCATCGTGTCGTTAAATGCAGATCTTTTCTTTTTACACTCTTTGGTATGCGCAACAGGTTAATGGTTATGTTCAGGATCGCGGATAAAGTGTCGGAATTCTTTATGAAAAAGTCGGTTCTTTCAGCTAGGTGAAGAATAAATAATCACCGACTCTATTGTTTCGGTTAGAGGAAGTTAACGCGCGAGATTCCGGTGCAGATAATGATCAAGTGTGTAGGATATCAGCCGACAAAAACTTGTGGAATAAACAAGGCAGTTATAGAATTCAATTTTCCCGCCATTTATGTGAAATATTTGAGGCGTATTCGTGTTCTATGACGATTGAGAAAGGTTTTCTTTTAATGATAATTTTAGAAAATTAAACAACTTAGATGAATATTTTCGCAATGTTGTTGCATTGAATTGAGGCCATTTTATGCTTATAACAAGTATTTACTAATATTCTTAGAAATTGTTCATTGGAAATGTTTAACTGATAAGATATTTATTTAGATTCGCATTTGAAAATTGCTGAAACAATCTAGACAAAAAATACACCACCTATTCCCAATTTTAAAAAAAAGGCATTTCTTCTTGCCTTAAAAGTAATAAGATAAATTTTCTTCAAATGTATTTTTGTGGAATTATTTATTTGATACAAAAATTTTATAACATTTGAATGATAATATTAACTCAAAATGTTAAAAACTTTTGAAAATATGATGAGGTTTTTTTTTTGTTTTTTTTTTTTTTTGTTTTTTTTTGCATTATGCTTTGTTGAATCCTTTATATTTAAAAGGCTGAACATTATGTGCACATGGGTAAACATAAAACATTATTCCACTATCAAAAATCAGTTTATTTATAAAAATTCTATTATTGTAATTATTATAATGATCACCCCCACCCCCTAATGAGGAGAAATATCACTATACGTAAAAGTAACTTCAGTTTTGACACCCCAGATATGAGTACGAAAAGTTTCTAGTACAGAAGTTGATTCTCACTTGCCTGGTGAAGGTAAGAATGTTTTAGAAATGAATCCTCCCCGCTATGTTGAAACAACCTTCTATGGGTGGGATCGTACCGTGACCAGTGATGGCCCTTAATACTCATAGTTTCTGCCTTATTGCTGATTTGGCCTCTAGAGCATTCAGTTAAATTCAAGTATCTTCGGATTGGGTGGATATAAATGCAATGTGGTATAAGAATTTTTCGTCTATTAGTGAATCCCAATCTGACATAAGGTGTACGTACACATTTAAAACTTCGAAAATCGTTCAAAATATAGAATATTTTTTATTGTTTCAAAATGTTCTCCGATTCTTTAGCTTTCAAACGATACTAAGATGTTGTCAATATTCGAAATATTTCTTTAGTTAAAATAATTTTTTGAGGCACTTTCACTAAAAACTGTAGTTTCGGGTTTTTTTTTAACTCATTTTATGAAGAATGATATTTTTCTATTATGTTGCTTCATTCAAACAATCATAACTCAACAAGAAATTAACTAAATACAATTATTTATTTATCAAAATAAGCTGTATAAAACAGTGAATATTTTGTGCCTTAATCAAAGTTATATTTGAAGAAATAAATTTTTAATAGCTATTTAAAAGTTAAAATTACAGAAAAAATCTCGCTTTTTCTATTCATCGTTGATGAAAAAATTGTTTAAAAAAACTATATATTTTTATAACTTGATTGAGGCAGACAACTAATGAGAATACTAATATTAGGCATAATATCCAACTATAATTGTGTGTCTGTACAAATTAGAATTTAGAAATTAAGAATTCAAAAAATATGCTAATTAGCTCATCAAATATTACTTCATTAATTATTAATTAGTTTAATATGGTTTTTTCTCACTGAAATGAGTTTAAATATATATTAATGAACTACTGTGAAAAAAAACTGGATTTTTTAAAGTTAAAATTAAAAAAAAAACATTTTAGTGAATACGTACACCATAAACTTATTTTATTTCCAATTGTCCAATCTCTTCAATCAATCCATATTTCATTTTTAATGTCAAAACGCATTTTAAATCCCATTCACAACAAATTTTAGGTCAGTAGGGGAGAAGAAAGACTTTTTTCAAGATTAAAAAGGAAAAACGCATCAGCTAGTCATTGGAAAAATTATATTCGAGGATCTAGAAAAATCTTTGTATATACGAAGCAAAACGTGAAGAAAAATAAAGTTAAACAAAATTTAAATGATGATTGAACTATCCATCAAAATTATGTGCCATATGAGTATTTAAAATAATCATACAACTATAAATAGGAATCGCATATATTAAGTGAGCGTAAATAGCTTCACAAAGTCGTGAAAAATACGTAAAATATGTTTGTTTTCTAAAGCGCAAAGATGGACATCAAAATTAAATATAAGAAACTATGATTAATAATAAAATACTGGATACGTTTCTGTAAATTGATCGCAAATAAAATTATTTATTTATATACTTTCAAGAAATGAATCGATATATATATATTTTATATATATATATATGATATTGTTTGTCACACACATAAGCCTAGACATCCGATATTGATTTCTTGTTTATCAGGTAACTTATGTTTTGTGTCACACGGATAGGAAGAAATCAATGCTGTCAAGAATCGAGAAAAAAGTATTTCGCACCAGCTGTTCGAAATCAAATCTAAGTAGGCCTTCACATTCAGAAACTTCGCCCACATCCAGAATATTCTATTGATTGGCATGTCCCAAGCCGCCGCCGATGAATCGATGTTAACAGGGAAAAAAGAATAAGAAAGTTTGAATATATTCGTGCCGAATAAAAAAAATCATTGTATTTTGTAATGATTATACGAATTTCGAAACATGTATATCATGAATGTAAGATACTGATAAAATTTAGGTTAATACTAAGTTTGTTATGCTTTTCCTCGATGCAATTTTTGCAAATTCGGTTTGTATGTGAAAGGGGTAAATCTCGGAGGTCTTAAATTGACCTTTAAATTTCGACTACATGAAATCTCAAGACATCGTATAAAGATGAAAGTCTAGGTGAATGAAAAGGACTATCACCAACAGCATAAATATTGGGGCGCAGTAACATCTTTTCTTTTATTAGTAATAGATACAACTATTAGCAGTCAAAGGAAACATAGGTAAGGCACAAATGGACAAAATTGTACATATGTTCGTATTATTTGTGTAGATCCCATCCAAATTAACCACACGATAGTAATAAATTTACCCCTTGCTGAAAACGCATATGCAATAAAACTCGTATTCAATGAAAACAAGACATGTACAACACAATTCATCAGTTCTTAAAAATAATAAGTTCATTGCACGTTTGTAATTTTGTATTTAGTAAACTAATTTGCGTAATTAATATTTACATAAATTTATAATTATACACGTGTGTATTGTTAAGAAAAAGCAAATTAAATAGACAAATTAACAAGCTAAATGAATATAGAATAAACTAATGGCTTTGGAAATGAAAATTTACTTTTCTCTTAACGATAAATGAATTTTTAAACAAATAAATTAAAATGATAAACGAAAAATTAAAT
>JAPMOR010101178.1:189307-212335 GCA_026543865.1 Argiope aurantia
TTATATTAAATATTATATATATATATATATATATATATATATATATATATATATATATATATATATATATACACTATAGATGTGTTTTTTTTAACAAGTGGGTTTTAAAAAACATTAATTAACTTTTCAGTTAGAGATAAAATAATAATAATATGTAACTATTCGTTAAATTGTAAATTTTTCTGAACTGTTTTCTTTAATGGTGCTTTAATTTTTTTTCATTGCAAAATAAGAAGCCGATAAAATATGAAATTTATTTCACTATAAAACATTTCACATGATTGTTCTACTTTTAATAATAAATAAAATAAAATGAAATTCAAAATAAAACTATATCCATTGCTAATTCAAAGAGAAGGTTCATATTTTATTTTGTGTGTTATATTTTTTTAAATGATAAAGACATCAATTTGTTTTCTAAAACTTTCATTTTCCTTTATGAATCGTGAATAAAAATTTTATTCAGGATGTTTTTAATCTCCTTTCATGACAATAACTTTATTAATATTTTTTCATACTTTGCTTAAATAGAATTTGCAATTCTACGGAATGCCTAAGTAGTTATTGCGGTTAGGGAAGGTATATAACATATTCAAAACATTTTTATATTTCATTCTTAACCCATTAATATCCAGATAATCTGTAAAATGCCCGACATGTCATATATTGTCGGAAATTTATATATTATATTCATTCGAATGTATATAATAATTTATCATATTAGTCGAAATTTTTGATTATTATTTGAAGAATATGAATGTCTCTTACCGTGTTCAATCCCTCTCTTTTATAATTTTTCTAATAACATTGCATACCATTCATATAATAAAACTGCATTTCGTATAATAAACATCAATCCGTAGAAAACAGAAAATACATAAATTTGTAAAATTTTATTTTTAATTACTAACGTTGGTTTATGTAGTTATTTAAATTATGTTATTTTGCAATATAAATAAAGTACTAGTAGTTCATTCAACTTTGAAAAAAAAAATTTAGTTTCTGAAAACCTAATGGTGAATGTTTCTTTCATTTTTTTTTTGGAATATACTTTCCATCTGGAGATTCTCAGAAATAAATTATTCAAACATTATTTCTACTCTTTAAAAAAACAAGAGCATAAGAAAATCGTTTGCTTTTCACACAACATCTTAAGCGATTTCTAAATTCTTTCAGGCTAAAGCGTTCCTAGTTTAACGATAATAAAGCACTGGGAGAAAAATAAATGAACAAACGAATACAGTTGCAGTTATGCTATGAATAAATTTAGCTTCTGTTTTTGTTTCACCTCGTTCCAAAGCAAAGGAATGTTATCTTAATAAAAAATGATTTTTGCCTTTGTGCTATTAGAATGCTGATAAAAAAAAAGGTGAAATATTCCATACAATAAAACTTAATTAAATACAGAGCAAAAACTAATTTTTTTTTTTTTGTTCACTAAAGAACTTTATTCATTTCGATGTAAAAGCAAAATCATGAAATATATTTTAAAAGCGACTATAAATCAGAAAAATAGACTTTCTGAGATATCATTTAGAGCTAATTTTTATAAAAAAATATATGAAATATTAATGGCTCTGCCCTATTATTTCTTTTTTAATGATGCATTTTATGCTTCCCTATGTCTGGAGGGATATAGAAACAAAACTTGGCTGATTATAAAAGCGATATCGGTTATCGAATCGATATTATTTTACGGACAAAGCAAACGCTTTTTAAGTAGCAATATTTTTTCGCCAAACCGATACCATATCCAATATTCCGGAAACCAATCGCATTGTATTTAAAAAAATAATAAAGGAAATAGAGGCGGTTTCAAAAAGATGTATGTTGCTGGCAATGCCAAAAACAACATTCGATCTTTGATCGAAATATACACATACAACTTCCACAATGTTTCCATAAAACATGAACTGGTCGATCCGAATCAATGATTTATTGTGGATGTAGGATCTGTTTGCAACTTAGCCCTATACTGAATATTTAGAAAGTAACATAAAAACCAAACAAATAATATTTCGAATTCTTGGTAAAATACTAATTTTCTACAAACCAAAACTTTTTTTCTTAAACAGAATTCACAAATGATATTCAACTTGTACTTTAAAGAGGCAAACAAAAGAATTATCGTCATTACGGAATGTTACAACGACGGAATTTTTGGGTTCTGAGCTTCGAAATAAGACATTTGTGGCTTGAAAGCAACAAAAGCAAAGGAAATGAGCTCCTCCTTTTGCCTCGGGCAAATCGTGTTTAAATCTTTTCTGATGTTATGTACTTTGGTTTTTTTACGACCCAAGACATTACAAAAGAGACATTAGTAGAAAATGGATTTTATTTTGTTTACGGTATTTTAACTGAATACATCAACGTAAATTCTGTTCTCCGCACCTGCTATTTGCAAAGCAGGGTATAGTTAGTACTTAAAACAAATGGCAGGAAATTCAACAGATAGTTATACGCCAAGTAAACATAACGACATGTTTTAAACCATTTGAAAACATTCTCTATCTATTGAAAGACTTCAAGTAAACCTAAATTTGCATTATTAGGAATAATTTGAATTATTATTATATAACTCCAATACAGAATTAGATATCTAAGGATTTTTTATAAGAGTATAATTTATGTTTACTGCAAGATAACAATTAAACTTCTGAAGATAATAAAAATAAATTGTTTCTTCAGCAAATTATATAAAATTATATTATTTTATATTTCTTCATCATTTAATATAGAATCCATTCATATAACCAGTATAGAAGTAGGAGGAAATAACTACAATTCCATTTTTAATTTAAATAATATAAACATACAAATAATGTAACCAATTTAGCTTAGTTTAGTTATATTAACATCCAGTTTTTTTAAACAACACTAGGGCTATTTTAGAACGGACATTGTAATTTTGAATAGTGATCAGATGACGAGGACGACACCTGAGTTTTCATCCCCCTCTCCGAGCTTCCACACCGCACCAGCGGTAGCACGTTTGGCCCCGACGAATTTAACGTGCACCTGATCAGCTTACACGACGGTTCTTAGGTGGAACCGGATCTTGGATCTGAAACTATCCCATTCTCAAGCCAAGATTTTACCACCAGGCCACCGCGGCCCGTAATCATTTTAAAGCATTAAATAGATTTTTATAAAATTCATAAATTATATTCAATGCAAAGATTTGTTCGTAATCGACCATTTCATTGTTACTAACAAATGTAACAAATTTTTCTTCTAATGAAATTTATATCTTCTTTATATTAAAATTAATCGAAATAAATTAATAATCGATTAAAGTTTTTTGACAAAAATATAAAATATGATAAAGGGAGGGTTAAAAAATTCCATTTATAGAAGTTAATTGAATTCGCTTGCTTTAAAATACTAAATTTCTAATTATCAAACCTACAATTAGCATTATCATTTTGTTTAGCATTATTATTCATTCGTTCATTTAATAAAAAAATAATTGATACTATTTTTTTATTCCTGTTTCTACAAATGATAATTTCCTTCATTTCAGCATACACAACGGAATGCATATAAGTATTACTTAGTTCTAAACCTTAACTGTGTTATGGAATGCAAGGAAAAATAGTTTTAAAAGATTTATAAATATATCTATGACCACATTGAATTGGTTTTGAGCGCATTACTTCCACTTTTCTAAACAAAATCCCGATAAAAATCCAAGTCTGCAATAAAAGTTCAGATAAAAATCTAAACTGACCATTACACAAAGAACCTGCCTCTTATAGTGGAGAAACCGGTTTTACTGAGAATAGGGGACTTGGAATTTGTCAAAGCAGGGTGTCGCCACCATCACCTTAAACCCCCTTCACCAATTATTTGCAGCAATCATTAACTTTTTCCAGCGGACTTGTTCCACCACACTCGCCAAGTACACTTCCTGGTCATTAAAGAGATAGTCTTCCGCTTTCAAAAGAGGAGTTGGAAATCTTTCCCGGTTTATCGCGATTTCTGGACTAAAATTCTCGAGCACGGCGTTAATGAGGAATTTCCATCATTGGTAAGATGCTCCAGTTGCCGGGGCGACCCTCTGGAACGGCTTTCCGTATATATCAACGTTCGCTCCAAGTATGCTCGGAACGCGGGACATTTTCCTGAAGTGAAATGAAGTAATTCGAGTTTCCCACCTTTCAGGGGAGGACCTGGTTCCTTTAAAAGTTTCGCAGATAATTTGATTCTTAGAAAGGTTAAAGTGCTTAAGAGATTTTCCGTCGTCGGAAAGGAAATCCCTCTGGTGTAATATTTTCCCTCTTGCTGCAAAAGCACGGGCCGGGAAAAATGGATCGCCATCGAAGCTGTAGTTCTGTTCAAATGCGCTAGGACAACTATTCCTGAAATGCGAAAGGGGATGAGAGGAGATAAAATTACCGCTTGAATTGTGCTTATTCTGTTTACGGTTGGTTTAGAATTTATAAGCGTTATGTACTTTAAACGGTAATCTACTAGTATTTATTTGAACTTTGATAAGTATTTTTAACCATTTTAGTTGAGTATGTAGAGGAATGTAATGAAGTTACTGCAAATAAGTATTACTCGTTAAGTCAGTAAAATTCCACTCATGTATAATAAAACAGAAATATAAACATTTAAATGTGGTAATGACAAAAATAAAGTTAAGTGATATTTTAACAATTAGCAAGATTAAGTTAATATAAGTCACCGTGATCTTTTGTAATATTTTTGACATTATTCATTTTAATTTTGAAATATCTTTGCTGTAGAATTTGGCTTTAGTAACAGAATGCCTTTCGTTTGAAAAGTTTTATTAAAAAAAATAATTAGAAATTAAAATGTAAGGTTTAAAGAAAGAAATTTTCATCTGAACATCTGCAATCGAGCAGAAGGGAAATTAGTTTTAAATTCAGTAACTAAAAGTTAATTTTAAAGAAAAGTAAAAAGCTTCAAAAATTAAAATTGTCATAGGTTTATTGAAAGTACCTCATTATTTTTAGATGTTACTTTTTTCAGTCAAATAATGCCTAACTGAATGCTTTCTAAACTTTGAAGCAAAATAAGAATTTTGTTAAATAATTCTTTTCATTTTCTTGAATCCGAAATATATAAGAAAAAAATTAAAAGAGTACTAATTATATATTTCAATGCATATATTTTTTTAGAAAAAAGGTTAACTGAATTGCTGCTTTTATAAAATACGGTGTGTATATATACGGTATATATACATTTATACACCTTATGTGTATTTATATATACTCGGTGTATATAATTATAAATATATATTTGTGGGATAATTTATATTTTCTTCACGATTACATTTAAAATTCATATTGCCTCAAAGGAGCATTAAGAGAATTTATAACTGAAGTTACAAACCATTAAGTGTTTAAAATTCTTGAAATGTATACTAATGTTTCATCAACATTTCTGTACTGAGCATGCATGCAATAAACATTCAAATATTGAAATAAAACATTACATTGATTAATAAAGAAAGCATAACAAATCTATATGTCCCAAAATAAATAAATAAAAATTTTACATAAGAATAGCAGAAAAATGCATTTACAAAGTTTACAGAAATTGTGATTTAATTATATTATAAGAGTATGATGAAATTAGCTTCAAAATAAATACGTAACAAACATATTTATCATATTTTGCTTTAAACGGCGCATGAATCCATGAATGGAAATTTGTTTGGTTCAGAAATCAAGATGTTCATGTTGTAATTTTAACCTATTTTAGTTAACTTATAGTTAAAATGAACTAGTCGATTGAATTCTGTATTTTTATTATATCAGAAAATATTTTTGGTATTCGTCAGAACTAAATTTGATCAGTACATCACCAGAAGATGGATTCAAAATGAATGGACGAGAAGGAAACATAACTATTTACAGACCAATCTATAATTCTTTGTTATTTTTCAAAATTGCTTCAATAAATTATGAGATGTAAAAAATGGATAGAGACAAATATATATCATGAATAAATCAACTGTCCATGATTCCCTCTTGTGTCCTAATTTTTTTTTACAAATCTATGGCATTTGATATAGAAGAAAAAAATAGTAAAAATGACAAACATTTGCAGTATGATTGATTTCCTTCAATATTGTGATTAAAATATTTGGATTTTGACTAATCTTTCCTTAGAAACGTTTTTTAATAAACATTTTAGAATGCAATATAATTTTTGACGATTAAATAGTAACATCAATTTCTAAAAAAATATTTTTCTATTTTATTCGAATTAATTTTATATTGTACAATGAAATGAATAATTCATGGGTTTATTTTTGTTTTTGTATTTTGTTTGCTACAATGAAGATTTTATTTTCTTATATTTTACATGGTTTTGAAAGTAATAAATTTAATACAAAAAAATGGTAATTTAAAACAAAATTCTGAGAGTTTCTTATTAAAATTTTCCAATTTCAGGAAAGATTTCAATTAAGTTTATTGCACTCCCATCCAAAAACAAATTCAGTTTTGAAATTTATAGAATTCTGCAGAATTTTGAAAAATAAAATGACTTATCTTTCTCTATAGCAGAAAGATTAAGAAATAGATTCATATTTCATTCTCCTCAAGATGATTTTGGTTTGAAATTTGATCAAAATTTTAATCTCTTGGAATAAGTAGTATCATGTTCTGATGCTTTAAAATCCTAACAAGGAATGGAATTTGAAACCTTTATAAGGGAAGGAAAATGATTGCTTCTAAAGATTTGCATTCAATAACAAAAAATACTTTTCCTTGAATATCTTATCATATAGCTGAAGTGCAGTTATAATACGAATTTCTATTCTATGAATAATACTTTTAAGCCAAAATTGGTTGAGATTAATATTTAACATTTTTTATTTCAACTAGCAATTAATACAAGAAATATATACATAAGTTTTGTATTAATAAATTTCTAAAATAAGTTATTAATTGTTAAGTTTTACACTTAAATACGATGCATTTCTTGAATACCCCCCCTAACAAGTATATATTGTTTCAGGTATTTCTTTCACTGATTTACTAGAAAGTTTATTGTCGTTATTAAAAAGACATTTTTTTAATGTACAGATGATTCAAGTGTAATCCTAATTGAGTCTAATTTTATGAAAGTTTACTCATGAAATTATTAATATGCGAGTATATCCCAGAATTTTTTATTTAACAGCAAACCTTTTTCAATATAAACTAAGCATTTATTCCATTTCTTGTTGCAAAGCACACTCCTCAAATTTGTATATAAACATTCAGTATTATTGATAACTAATCATTTTATAGATGTAATACTTACTCGAAACTTTGAAGTCAAAATTAATCACTAAAGTTAGATTGAAACACATAGTAATCTAGTAACAGAAATAAATACAACTCCGTATCTAAGATTAAAGAAAATGCCTAGCGATAATCTTTAATTCGGTCCGTGAAGAAGGAATACTAGGAATCAGCATAGATAATAAAAGTTTGCATTTATTCACATTTTGTTTTATCCGGATATATATTAAACATCAATAAATTGTCTCGGTTGCTAGACCTCTAAACAAAATTTGGGATTTTTCATCCATTAATGACATACATTAAAAAAAAACTATTTTTAACTCCCATACAAATTCACACAAAATTATGTTCTAAATCTAACATTTTTAAGAATAATATTTAACGATTATTCTTATTTTTTCATCCTCTTCGAGGGTGATGAAAAAAAGGACGGAAATCAAAAATCTCCCATCCTCCGAAGATGATTGAATTTAAGTGAAACCTATAAAAAAGATTCTGAAAGCTCACATATGATTTGTATTATTAGAACTCCTTAAATCTTTACACCTTTTATATATAATATATTATTATAACTTTCCATTTTAGAGACAACTATTAGTAATGAATTAATAAGTATATATATTTATTTTATTAATGTTCATTAAAGTGAGGCGCAAATGGTAAATTTTGCTTACAATATTTCATGCAACCAAATTATACAGTGCCTTTTAAAACACTCAGAATATTATTTTCCTTAAGAAAAATAGACGACTTTTTACTCAAATTTGAATTACTGTCTTCAAATTGAATCATTCATTCCATTGGCAGAAATGGTCTCGAAAACGTCATAACTTTCCTAAGTTTACGAAATTCTTTATTATGCTTATGATTCAAGTAACATTTATTGACCAATAACTACATATTTTACTATTTGTTGAAGTTGATTATTAATAATGAGATAAGAATGTCTCTTAAAATATTGTATCAAGGTCTCTGAAACATGCAGTTCCTTTCCTTCATCATGAAAGACACAAAATATCAATGGTGGGAATTGAGAAATTCCACGTCTCTTTAATCTGTAAATAATTAATGCTCCTCCTAAGAACTTCACCCTGTTTACTCAGGGATATTTGGTAGCCAGTAACTTCAGAATTTAATAACAACTCTTATAAAATCCTGGAAATTAACATCTAATAATAAAATAGTTAATGTCTCTCAAATGTCGCGTCATGATCTTCGAAAAGTGTAATTTCCTTTAATTTAACTCTTTCTCTTACAGCGTGAAAGAGAATCCACAATATCAATGGAAGGCATTTAAAAGTGGAGGAGAAACTTCACGTCTTTTGAACCCGTGAATGTTTAACACTCTGGACTCGGATGAAGTTAATGAGAATTTCGCGACCCTCACTCCGAAATTTTCCTCTTGACAAAACTGCACAGCTTGACCTTAATTTCCTACGATTATCCTTGAGAGGTGGGAGTCACGTGATCCTAAGACCGACTACCTAAAACTCAAAATTTTAATCACGGTATATTTCTTAAAACTAGCAGCAAAGCTATGAATGAATGTCTTGCTACGATGAGAATCCAGAGAATCGTAAATTCCGAAAACCCGTGAGTTGTAGGGTTGGGTAAATAAAGCGGGTAAAGTTAGAGACAGTTTAGCTAAGGAGAGGAAGGATAAGTTATGGACCTCACTCAAGTCTGTTTCGTTTCATCTAACATCCAGCGAGAATTTAGGAGAGATTTAGTTTTGAACAGAAAGGTAAACAAAGCAGAAATTATCTTGTACATGGTTTGGCTTCAATTATGCATTTTCATTACATTATAACAACTAGGACAATATTTGTTTAATAAATTAAAGCTCGGCTTACTAAATAAATCTGAATTTCATTTAAATGTTGAGAATGTTTATTTGGTGAGTAGATATAAAAATGTAGGAATCGAAATATGAAATTATCAAGAATAATGTAAATTTGCTACCCGAAAGTCAACAAACGTTTTGTACAGCTGTATATAATGTTACTTGTGAGTTTAATAATACTTGTTTGTTCCTTTAATACCCTTTTCATTCACGTTTCATCATTGTTTTAAAACTGTTAACTCTCAAGTTGCTTATCCCATGATTTCAGTACATTTTCTAATGTATTCCGTATTTTTCGCAATTTAGAGTGTTTATTTTTATTTTTGCATATTTTTATTATATCATATTATTAACGTGTAACATATAATATCAGTTCACTTTTTTTACAAACTTATTTGCAAGCAACGCATCTAAATAGTAATTTTAAAAAATTACGCAGTCAAAGGGTTAATTAACCAATAAGTTGTGGTTTCCTGAGTGAAAAATAAGATAATTTTTATACGTTACAGATAATATCATTTCATAGATAATGCAATTAATACTTAAATAAAATAATTTTTATACGTTACAGATAATATTATTTCATAGATAATGCAATTAATACTTAACTTGAGTACATTTTTACTGCTTATCACAATTTTATTAAATATCCGTTATATTAATAAAAACCGGAGATCAAAAGCAGGTAATTTCAAATACAATATGTTCTAGTATGATTTGAAATCCAGCATTCTACAGCATGCTTAGGCTAATCAAATTATGATTAATATTTTCACATACTCCCTAGGTATTCTATACAATGCCAAATGTAAAACAATGGCAAAATGTGAAATACATTCCGCTTTCTTTTTATAAGAAATAAAAATTAACTCGAAATATTACTAATACATTCTTTGAGGTAAAAAATAAATTTATATTTTAATATGACTTCTTTAATAAGAAACGCATAAGTATCTTTAATGTAACTTTTATTTTCCTTTATACAATTTGAATAAAAGTTTTTAAAATATACTCATATATTAATTCTTAAAATATTATTCCTATTTATGTTGAATACATATATTTAAACAAATGCTTAATCGAGACTTTTTTTTTCTTATTTTGCTCGTATAGTATTTGTCATTTTGTAGAATGCCTCGGTGTTACAAACAATGTTTAAGAACCTATGTAATATTTTCAGATAATTCTCAGACTTCAGTGCCTAAATATGTCTATACATTTTATAATATACCGGGGTTTTTTTTTTACGTTATCGGTAACATAATGATAGAAATAAATAGCAAATTATTAAAGTAATAATACTACATTATATCATGATTCTGTAATAAATTTTATCTAGTAAATATCAAATTAATGCATGTTGTATAAATAATGTTTATAACTGCATAAATTCCTTAATGATTATACCCTTTCTTGTTTGAATAAATAATAACTTTTGCAAGTTTCATTTATATAAAAGAATTGCTGCCTATTCATTAATATTTTGAAATTTTTATGAGAAATGCACAATTTAAATTCTTTTTTAATGCATGTATTCATTTTTTATATTTTGAAATAAATAAATCAAGCTTTAAATAAGGAAAGAAAAGAAAGCACATTCATTTTAAAGATTCTTTATCTATTTATTAAAATCAAGATTTATCAACTTTACTTTATTAATAAAGAATTATTTTCACCTGAATATTTTTAAACTTTTTTTTTCTTCGAAAAGTAATGTTTAAATATTTCCTTAAAAAAAAATCAATATTTTTTACGATGCAATTCTACTGGAATGAAAAACAAACTGATTATTTTCCAATTTTGAATGTATTTTTAAAGAAGTGAAAAATAAATTCTCAATTGAACTTTTCCAGTTTTCGTATCGCTTTCTAAACACGACTACAATTTAAAAGAAGTTTCTAAGAAAAGTTTTAACAAAAATACACATAATCTCGGGACCATCCAATAAAAATATTGGATCCCCGGGCAAAAACCTCTTTCTAAACCATTATCTTTGGTTGCTCGCGAAGAAGGGGGGAAAATAAATCTTGTGCACGCATAGTTTATTTTCCTAAAAGCTAAAAAACAAACACTCTGTGCTACTTTCTGCCCAGTCGCCATATATCTATCGTTTCCATACTGACCAAACTCACTCTGAAAGTAAAGCCAAGAATAAAAGAAAGCACAGCTTGTTTCAGTTCTTTAGCACTGTCTTAAACCTTGCTCTTTCCCCATCTTCTAAAATTCTTTGGAAAAAGCCCAACTCTATGGGTTATTCTTAGATGCCGGAAGAGCGCTGGCTGCAGTCCATTGAAATATATTATGCGAGGCACTGCTGTGCTTTTTTCATCAACTTCTCATTTAGAAAACTTGTCGTGATAAATAAACAATTTTTTTGTGCTGATCATTCTTAAAAATGCAAATGAATGTGCATAACTCCTGAACCACATAATCAAGGTGACATATGGACGATAAAAATCCAAAACAGCAGGAGAATTTTTATATAAATTAAATGTACAAAAATAAAAAAAAGATAATATAGTATTACATATAAACATCAATAAATAGCTTAAATTTTACAAACATTACATTTTTAATTTCTTTCTTTATTTTTTGATAAGAAATTATTTTGTACGTGGAAATGTTTGAAATACCTATCTCTATAAGCTTCAAATTATACATTTGTTGTACACGATGAATAATTAATAATCAATAGTAAATATATAATGATGCAAAATAAAATATATTTCAATAGTTGCTTATAAAATAATTAACATAATATATATATTAGCTATAATAAACTAAAATTAATGAAATACGTCCTAATATTGACTTCTCAATATTCCTTTATTATTAGATGCCGAATAGTATTCGAGAAATAGAAAATATATTTTTTAATTCCAGCTACTTTGTAGATGATAAATGACAAACATTTCAAACATATAAATTGTACCGTTTTTATAACGAAAATTATCCATTAAGCCATATAAGACATTCTAACCAGACAGTCTGAATTATTTTTCGGAAAATAAACTTTAATTTGTCTAGTTTTGACTAATAGTCTAATACAAAGACTAACAAGGCAGTTAAGGTATATTTATTTCCTAGACCCAGTTCCTTTATGTCAAAACTACAATTTTTCTTTGGATGAGATAAATAGTACTACAATTTGAAGAAATCTTTAACTACACATAATTTCTAAATTGTCGTTTTAGATGAAATAAATCATTAAGTTTTGCACCCATTACGATATTTATAAGGATATCGTTTTGTGGAATATTATTTGAATTAAATAAATTACATTACAAATATAAAGTAAATAATGTTTCATTAAATAAATTTATAATATGTATTATTATAAATTTATTTAAGGAAATAGTTGATTATTGAAAATATTTGATATTTATCAGTAATAAAATATTTTTACATTTATGTTATGTTCATTTACGAATAAGAAATATTTTTCTCGGTTAATTCCGACGGAAATAAATATACCCTGTTTAAAGAAAAAACCAGATTAGATAAATATCTCCATCTAATACAAATATTAAAAATATTTTGAAATATTTTATTGACATTATATTATATGACATTCAATAATCAATTAACAGATTAATTATTTATCTGTATTATAAATACAGTTGTAAAATTCTTATTAGAAGATAATATTTCCATGTGGCTTTCTTTCTATGAAGTGTAACGAAAATGAAGAACATCTTATTCCTACATAAATTTATAAACTGAAACATCTCAGCATTTTGTTATTCCTTTAAGAGAGAAATATTATATCAGTTTGCAAATATGGTGAAATATATTTGATGAATTTTCTTGAAATAATCTTCTTTGCAAATGTATCAAAAATTTGATAAAAAAAATGCTATAAATTTTCAAATCACAATACAAATGTCAAAAGGATACGTGCGTAAAGAACTATATTATGTTACTTGGAAATTTCTGTATTTCAAACTACGAGATATTTTCAAATTACAATTATCAAGATTAAAAATTAATAAATAAATAAATTGAACCATTATTCCATAAATAAAAATATAACTTAAAGACAACACTCGTATCATTTTGAGTATCGAAAAATCTTACAACTATAGAAATAAAATCACGCTTATCCTAATAATTTTTTTTCAAATTTCACCTCATCGAATAAATTATAGCTTTTTTTCCTGGATAATACTTCATTTCTTACAGGATCACCTCCAATCCCTTAAAACCCATGTTTCGTAATTTACAGTACACGAAGCGAAAGAATTTACATTCGCAATTTCATTTCAAAAAAATCTTTCAACCTGAATAACCATTCCCTCCCTCGGGCTACTGTTACTTATGCATCTCCAAAGGCATTGTTAGCTTACCGAAGGCTCTTCTTCTCGCCATTTTTCCTGCAAATATTCTAACAAACGAATAAAAAGGGAGAAAGGCCTACATAATTCAACCATAAATAAGAAGGAAAACACCTGAAAAATTCCGCATATTCTGCAAAATAATCCCGATTTGCAGACGCGATGAAAATTTTAAATGTCCTTTCTCTCTACTCTGTGCAAAAAAGTAATATAATGCATACTTTTTCCACCGGAAAAGAAAGGTTTTAAATTTAACTTTTATCGACGACGTGGCAACGTCACTGTTCGTGACGTCAGAACTCGTGAATCAGTTTGAGTTCGTTCTGCTTTTAAGGTTGGGGCATACGCTTGGTGCGAGCTCGGATGGCTCAATTCCAAAATGTCTCCGTCACACAAAAGTTCCGCTCTCTTTTTCAGGGAAAACGCTATTGTTGTTTTTTATTATTTATACAGGGAAGCGTGCAGTTTATAAATTAAAGATAAGATTGGAAAGTGTTTTGTGAATCAGCAACAGATTTTTTTTAATGAGTAGGAAATGAAATCGCGCTTTCAAGCAGAAAAACTGTCTTTAACGTTTTAAAAATATTTTTGCAGAATTACTTCAATTCTTCGAAATGTTTCGTAGCGAGTTATTTTTATTAACATACGATATATAACTTCTGCTTTATTACGAACTCATATTAAATTATTTTTCATTCAGCTGGCCACCCACATGAAACTTTTAGAATTCGCTGACCATTTGGAATTTACTGACATCAGTTTTCATCACTCAGATGAATGTTTTAGAGTATTTTCATTTTTTTTTAATTCTACATCTTTGTTTTTTTAAAAATCTTTAGCTTTAGAAGTTTAAAAAATTAAAATTAACTGTAACTAAATAATTTTACATTTTAGAAAGATAAATAATAAGACTTATTATTTTTTAAGTTTTCATTGTGATATATTATTTTAATATAAGAAATCTTTTAGTTTGTAAGGCATTCCACTTAGACATTCGTTGACGCTATAACGTATACAATTGCTTTAACAGCAGCTATAAATTATGTCCAAATTGAACTAATATATTTGAAATTGATATAACTATCCTCAAATACAATATAAAATTGTTTATAAAGCAAGAGCTTTAAGAACTTTTATGTATAATTATCATTTGACCACTGACAAATTAATGTTTACAAATAATGTTAATAATCTTAACAATATTTTTTGTCATTTTTCATTTATGAATAACGTATAAAAGGATTTACTTTCAGAAAATTTTTAAATTCTTCTAATTTATGTGGCATTTAGCCTAAGTTACATAACTTCAGCTTCACCTCTTTACAATTTGCATGCGCTGTATAATGAAAACATTCAAATCAGTATTAATTATCCAATATTGTATTTCTATATAAAATGGGGAAAAACAGAAGAACCTTTGGTTGTATTTGAAATTCACATACAAACAAATGAAATTTTTACTGATTCATCATATATAGAACAACATGTTTCGCTAAAAAAACATTTAAAACAATCCGAAATAAATATAAATAACATATAAATACAAAAAAACCTCACCATGATTATGGTTTTGAAGCAAAATTCATTAGTTTCTACAAAAATAAAACTTTTAAATTTGCAATCTGAACACTATAACTTTATCTAGTTTTGCAAACAAAAGAATAATTACCACGCATGAAAGAAATATTTATGGAAATCTCCCAACAGACATTTGAGATACTTTCACCATGTTTATTTCAATTCAGTTCACCTATTTTTACGAGATACAAACAGACATTCCCTGTGCCTTACATTTGCATGAAACCTCCATTTTGTAAATGAGCCAGTTCGTGACGCATAAACGACGTCGTCTAGCGGAATTTCCGCAAATGTGCACGGAAACCATGATAGTTATAATTAACAGGAGTATTATTCCGCTTGTTTGATTAGAAAACACGAATAATGTCAAGAGCAAACTCAGAGTTTCATACGAAGATGTCAAATTTGCTTTAAGATATTATTGCTGTGGTAGATTCCTAAATTCTACGAAATCAAATTCTTGACGTCAAGAGATAAACGAATGCATCATGAAAAGTTGACATAAAATATTTTTAATTAGGATATTTATTAGTTCTTTACTAAGAAAATATAATGAATCTAAGATTTATCTAAATTCTTGCTCCTATGGATTATATTTACAAAATCAGTAGAATCGTCAGTTATTCCAAAAAATTTCGATTTTGTTATCATAAATACCATTGACAGTTTTCATTTAAATTTAGATCAAATGGAGAAAATAATATATGCTTCAAAAAATTGGAGGAGTTATTATTATTAAGCCGATGTTTGCTTTTTCTCACCAATTCTGACGTTGTCTGATATTGTACCTGATGTTCGTCAGTTTCAGTTAGCAAATTTTTAAACTCCGTTCGTTTAACGTTGGAAGCTTAATGTTTTCTTGAAGGCAACATACATTCGCTGATCGATCTTAAAATCACTTAATGAGATAATTCTTTGTTTATATCTCTAATATCTAAATATTAATTCAATTTTTCACGTTTTGTTACTATAGTTGCAGTTTCACAATCGTCCTTTCATTTCAAATTGGCAGATTCTTGATCGGTCTTTCTTCACATTTTGGTGACTAATATCGCTGGTTTCCCTTATTATTGTTTTAAAAAACAATGCAAGGTTGACACGTATATTGCTTAGGTATTCAGCCGATTGATAGGCGAAAGATGAAAAATTTTCGTTGCACTAAAAACGTAAACAAAACGAAAAACTTTTCATTAATATCACAACAAACAATGTGTCTAAAAGTAGAATTAACGAATTATAATGTTTTAAACTCATTTGCTATTAATTTGAAGTTAATTAAAGCTTTACTTTTCCTTTTTTGTTACCATTTCACCATCAAGTACAATTTAAATACTTACTACGTCATAATAATAATTTTCTTTAAATATGTCAAAACATACTGGCAAAACAAACCTCAAATGTCTTATATCAGGTGAGTCGTTAGCTATCAATAAAAAAGTGAATAAACGCAATATTTGCATAATATTTTTATATAATACAGAGATGTGTGATAAAGGTTGTTCCAAATTTTTTAAAAGGTTCTAATTAAATTTTGAAAATTGAAAAAGTTCATCATTTATAAATTAAAAAAATATGCTTAATTTTATTACTTCTAGTGCATTATAGTGGCTATGCTCAATTCGTAGGGAATATTTATTACGTTGAATTTTAGTTAAATTTCTTATGCTTAATTTATGCTCATGATTCCTTCAACTAATTACATTTAAGCATTAAATTATACCAGACATTGAACAATGACTAAATAGCCTTACATTTATTATTACTATTACATATATGAATCTTTTTAATGGAATTCCAGTCCCGCGACATCAATGTGTCATTAAAATTTCTAGTTTATGATTAAACCATTCCAAATTGCATGTTGTATTTTTCAGCAATGCGATTTCACTTTCAACTTTCTCATGTAAACTGCAAAGATAGGATTATCATGTAAACTGAGAAAAAAAGGATTGTTTTTTTTTATCTTTAAACAATGGAAAGGAAAATGCGATTAAATATTTAACGAAATAGTAAAATCAGTTTGAATTTTAATGTAACAATAGCATCTGTTTTAAAAATTTCACCCATATTACATATAATTTTCAAAAATGCAAGAAAAATACACAGGTCATGGATTTATATCATTAAAGGATAATGTTTTTAAATGTTAAAATGGGGCAAAATACTTGTACAATATTGTTTTCTGAAGTTATCTTTGAATAACGCTAAAATCCTGCATAATTTGCAATCCGCTTTATTTGCAATTAATTAAAATTGGAAGTAAAGTATTTGAACATATCCTCTTTTATGCCTCTTTTTGGCATTTCTTGGTCTAACAGGACATCCGGTAAAATGTCAATATTATATTTTATATATATATACAGGGTGTAATATAAATATTGGGACAAACTTTTAAGGGAGGTAGGGTACATCACAAGGATTCAGATTTGCATAGCAACCCGTGGTCGGAAATGCCATGGGAAAGTGAATCCACAGATATTGCGTACACAGCACTTTTCAGTGCACCCCAAAGAAAGAAATCGATACTGTTTAAATCAGGAGAGCCAGGGAACAGATTCACCACGACCAATCCATCGGTGACCAAACACCTGATTCAAATGTTCAAGAACACATTTGCCATAATGGGGAGGTGCCCCATCATGTTGAAACCACATATGGTGTCTGATACGTTATGGCACAGGGTTAAATAATGTTGGTAGAACCTCTTGCAAAAAGATGAAATATTGTGCAGATGTTAGTGGCGATAGCAAAAAATAAGGTCCGACTAAAATGTCACCAACCACACCAACCCAATTATTCATTGAAAAGCGATGTTGGGAAGCCTGTGGTCTTATACCATGGGGATTCTCGCCAACTCATAAATGCGCATTGTGGTGGTTGAACATCCCAACTCGTGTTAAGTACGCTTCATCCGTCAATAAAACGTAGGATGGGATATTCGCATCTCTGCAACAATGATCAAGATACCACCGTGCAAAACGTTCATCAGGAGGATAATCTGCGGGGACCAGTAACTGTACGCCTTGCAGATGATATGGGTGTAAGCCTTCACGTTGCAAAACACGATGAACACTATTCCGAGATCCTTCAGTGGCAATAGCGATGGCTCGTACGCTGGTACTCAGATTCATTCTAACGGTATCTAACACATTTTCTTCCTTCCTGGGAGTTCAAGTCAATCGTGGCCTGCCATCACTATGTCTATTACCTCGTGATGACCCATATTCACACTAATTGTGATGCAAATTACTGAACATCCGGTGCATCTCTCTGTGGGTACCAACCTTTCAGCCACTCTTGCATTACCTTCTGCCAATACATAAATCAGGTGCATACCTGCCAGCTCCGTGTTCGTAAAACGTTCCATACTCCTCTGCGGCCGATCGCAGCTCAAATGACTGAGGAATTGCAGGTCTGCTTCTTTAAACGCCATCTAGCGCCGAATGAAGGCATTTCGGACCACGGATTGCTATGCAAATATGAATCCTTGTGATGTCCCCTACCTCCCCTTAAAGTTTGTCCCAATATTTATGGGACATCCTGTATATATATATATATATATATATATATATATATATATATAGAGAGAGAGAGAGAGAGAGAGAAAGAAAATATGACACCTTTAAAACCTGTTTTAAATACAGATAAACTTATCAGATTCTTCGAAAATCGTAAAGAATGGCTGTCGCGACCGAAAAAATTCAATATACTTATCTGCAATCTTTAGCACCACAATTTGACCTTTATACATCTCAAGTCACATCTTGAATATTGAGATTAATGTGATGGTTATAAAATGTCCGTATTTTGAAGCTTCAATAATATTCCTACTTATTAATAAGTGCACTGCCTTTTTTGAAATTATTATAGAAAATAATTGATATCAACCATCTCTATGAGCACGGAATAGGCACAAATCGCACCGTTCAACAAAAACCTTACGCGTGTGTTTACAAACGCATAATTTATCTAGGGGTGAATGGTAATTCGCTACCAGGCAATCAGATAAAAATGACAATTCTACTCTGTTTTCGTAAGTGAAAAATTACAATTTTAGGGCATTGGAAATTTGAAGTTGATAATTTTAAGTCTTGCTTATTTTTATCCTGATATCATTTATTATCATATGATGATTTCCAATTAATGTTATATATATATATATATATATATATATATATATATATATATTATAATTGCTAATCCTGATTTATAATTTTTATTTTTCAAAACTATTAAAATTTCATACAGGAATACACTGATTTCTGACAAATTAACATTATATCCCGCTATGTGTTCCACTATAAGTTATACTACGACAATCAGCTAAATCTAAACAATGGTAAATAACAAGGATCGTACATAAATGGACAAACTAATATGCAAACTTCCAAGACACACTAATGTGAGGACATTTGATTCACAACATCCGATTTATATAGCATTTGAAATCCTGAAATCCACTTACACAATGGATTTCAGGAAGTATCAATAGAGGGAGGGAAGGACGCTGGTGCAAAAGGCTTCTCGATCTCAAATTAAAAACGTTTTACACCAGCCAAACGCTATCTTTATACCTATCGGAAAGCAGAGAATAAAATCATAACTATTATAAAAAAATTCAGTTTATCGATATAGCTAATATTAGTATTTTAATAATACAATGTTCTGCAAAATTGTTTATTTTTAATAATTTTTGCATGAAATAAACTGTGGAAATTCTTTTTTAATCACTTTTCATATGCTAACATTTCAGTAAAATATATTTCCTCTTGAACTGCCCAAAATATAAATAAGAAAGTGATGTTTTATCCATAATATGAGCATTTTAGCGCTTATAATTTACATTATAATAATTTCCGTAATTTATTTCTGTGCTTTAATTAAAAAATATATTGTTTTATTTCTATTCATTTTTTTAAAAACCAGATTCGTTTTTTATTGCTATTAAAATTCTTTTTCAGTACCGTTAAAATTCTAATTTACATAAAAAAAATATTTATCTAAAAGCAATTAATTTTTATTTTGAAGTATAAAAATGATGTTTACAAGCTAATTCCCTAGATTATATAAAAAATAGCATTTGGCAAACAATCTTTCTAATTACTGAATTAAATGTTGAAAACAATAATTTTTTCGATGCATTCAAATAAAGGAATATTACAAATTTATAATCAAAACTTTTAATGTTCTAATGCTTTTTGCATTGAAACCCTTTTTTTAAATCAGTTATTTTTCAAAATAAAAGAAATACAAAAATAATTTTAATACTGTGTGAAAGAAAAAAACGAAATGTTTTGACGTCAACTTATTTAATAAATTCAATTAATGTCAAAGCATTGATGGAATGTTTTTCAAATCAGAAAACGGAAAAGGATAAGCAAATCTAATTAGATGACATTTATAAATCAAACTTAAAATTTATCGCAAAAAACGGACAATTACTTTAATAAGAATAACGAATATTTAATAGATGCATTTCTGGGATAGAAAAATTCAAAGTGAAGTCTTTTTAACCAACACTACAAGTGCATATAATAGCTGCCCTAAAACAAAATATTTTACATCGCAATCAGTGGGAAATACGATTCAAATATATGTTTCACTGTTAATATTTGCATTGGTCCCCATATAAAATACATACCATATAATTGTTAAAAATTTAAAGTTGATGAATGTTGCATAAACAACATTGAAAATACGATCTTAACTGAAATATGTCGCTATTATAAATAATTTTCTTTGAAATTATGGATAACTAAATCCACTTTCTGTCACAAATTATAGATTAAAAATCTGTATGAGCACTGCACCTTCCTGTAGGATTTAATTTTATCAAACTTTTGTTTTCTTTTAAAATGGTGATTAAAATGTATATTTTAGCTTCGATTTAATATTTTGCTTATTATTATTGTGTAATTTATTGTCATTGCTTTATTGATATTAATTCTTGTCTTCAAAACCCTCAATTTCTTGGGATTTTTGGGTCACTACTTGGACGAAAGTTAGACCCCTCACTGAAAATTTTTCTAGTTCGGATCTCTGCCTCAGGGCCCCCTTGATAAAGTCTTCAAACCGTATTCTTCATTTAATTCTTTTTTTTTTTTGCTTTAAAAATTAATATTTATTTCTAATTTTGATTAATTCTTCAATCTTATACTTATTTTGTTCTCAATGAATTTTAATTTTATTTAACAATATTATATATAATATTGTTGTTAACAATATTATATATAATTTTTGAGCAGTTTCGTGGTTGAAGGGAGAGAAGACACTTGAATTTTTAAACTTCCCTTTTATTCCATCCCGGGAGGCATAATTTATATACAAGAAGCTCAGAAGAAACTGGTGTTCGTTTTGAGCGATATAAGAGCAAAAGAGAGCGAAAAAGGGCAGGAAATATTTTCTCCGAGTTATTTATACTATGAGATTCTGATATGGATTTCCTTATACGTGTCGATTTAGGTAAGGGAATTAATTATAGGGACATTTTAAAAGAAAGTGACATATCGACAAAATCTTATCCCTTCACTCGGAGTGTGGGATCCTGCCGATTTCAACAATTTTACAGAGTTTCTGCTGCATTCATTAAATAAAAAAAATGGAATTGGATCAGGAAATAAGAGGTTAAATAAAAAGGTTTGGAAATTAATTAGGATTTAATTTAGATTTAGGGATATTATACATTGATAGATATCTGTTTATATTCTTAGAATAATATTGCTTCTTGGTAACTACCTGACAATATTTGTATAACTCTTTACGAGTTATACCATGAATCATATCATTACCTACATAAGCATATTTCATATTTGAGAAGAAGGGGAAAAAATGAATTTGAAATAGATTGAAAGAAGCCAGCTCATCTAATCCCTTGATATTTACTCGCATCATCAAGATAAAAATTCTCAAAACCAGATCTAATTACGCCAACTTCAAAAGAAAGATATCTTTGCTCAACTAAATACACAGTAACATATATCCAACGAAACGCAACCAACTAGCGAATCCATCTACGCCGTAAGGACGTTCCGGTCTCTTTGGACTTGCATTAGCCACTGCTTGCTTTTGGTTGACCTAGTTCCGATCTTATTTTCTATCGCATCAATGAGCTACGATCTCTCTAGCTAAGCTACCCATTAGAGTTCCATCGCGAAACCTCAACTTGGAAGGGGAAGTCTTAAACTAGACGAATTTCCCCTTCGAAACAAAAGATGCAGGTTCGAGGATATTGAATCGATGGGAAATTCGATATCAGCTCTTTCTGGAGACAAAACCTTTTCCTTGTCCTCAACAATGGTATGTGACATACGCAGGAAGTATTATGAATAAAAGTCGTTAACATGAACTTAAATCTCCATTCTTTGCCTTTGCCATTCAAAATTGCCAGAATTAGTAAGAATTTCCATTCTCTATGGTACGTGACTAAGCTCGGGTTGAATTTTTTTTGAAGAATCTTATGAAATAAATCAAATGATCAAAAGATTAACTCAGGAGTTTGCTGATAATTTAGGAAATATATTATTAAGTTTTTGGTTTAGAAAATAAGTCATATTTCAAATCAATGTTTAAATATTCTGGTTTAAATGATGAATAAATAAATAAAAATTCTGATTTTGCATTCAAACAATTATAATTTTTTTCAAACCAACAGAATATTTATCCTGTAATTTTAGAAATGTGGAATGTATCGAGATATATTAGAAAATATTTGAATAAAAAGTATGCATTGAATTCGAATGTATGAATTTTTCCTCAAAGATTTTACGAAAATTTAGAATATAAAGAAATAGCATTTCAAGATGAAAATATAAAATGCAATTTCCCTTAAACAAGCGCAGAAATAAAATCCAAATGGTTTTATAAAAATAGCAGTCCTGACGTTAATAGCAGTCCCTTTGTACTTTTCCTGAAAAAAAAAATATCCACCATTATATAATTGACTTAAGTTGCTGAGCTGACTATTCAAAACAAGCCCCAATTGTGCAATAGTATATGTAAGAAGATA
>JAPMOR010101180.1:1070-48701 GCA_026543865.1 Argiope aurantia
ATATATATATATATATATATATATATATATAAAGGAAGAAAAAAAAGAGAATCTCGAATCTTTCATCATTTATACCACTACTACATAAAACTTGTAGTTATTTGACTAAAAGAAGAAGAAAGAGAATATTCGTGTCAACAGTTTTTCAACGAGGTTTCGACGAGCCCGAATAATTGGTTGGAATAATGGTTCCCATTCATATTGTATTCGAAAGTTACCTTGTAGTTGGGTATCGGAGTTTGTGTCTGCATAAGCCAGACTACACATTGAATTTTTTTTCTTTTGTCATCCACATTTTTCATCAAATTTTGTTCCTTTAGAAAAAACCTTTCTTGAGGGGATCCTGTCACATGCTGAATTCTTATTTTCTCCCTATATATATATAAAGCGCTAACGTACGTGACGCAGAAATAGTTCTTATTACTTACTATCGAATGGGAACAGTCAAAGGTAAACAAATCACAGTACGATCATTCCCAACTTCCTCGTTGAATAATTTATGGTTGCCGTATATTTCGGTAATGATTCGGTCACCTTAAAGTTAAAAGTAATCAAGGAAAATTAAATTATGTTTCTGTTTTCAATTATAAGAGGATTAAAGGAAATACCCCCCCCCCCTCCTTTCATAGTCTCTAAAACTCATGAGTCTGGTGTCTCATCTAGACTTTCGATCTAGATTTTTCCAAGGATTATGATCGCTGAAATTATGCATACATTTTCCGGAAATCTCAACATAAAAACAATTGCAATAAGTATAAGTAGTCTCCCTATCAGAAATTTACCTGAAAGATTAAATGAAATCGTTTTATGAGAGATAGTGAAAGAAATATATTGTGATGATTTCTAAAGAACAGACAAATTCTTGGAACTAGAAAGCTGCTTTCACCTTAAATCCTTAGTAAATGTATGCTAAATAGAACTCTAAAGAGGCGATATTCAAACTAAATAAAAAGTTTTGTTTCTCAAAGAATATTTTTTGCTCCAAACAGGCGAAACTTCCCGCGCTTCTAGAAACTCTGTTATTAGGTTGGCTTCTTTTATAATTTAAGTTTTCCGTTGCAACTGATAAATTGGCGATGTTCCAACTCTCACTTAATTTTAAAGCTGAATCTCTTATGTCGTTGAAAGTAAAAGTAGAGTAAATTGTTGATATGAAACGATAAAAAAATCTTTTTTAAAAATAAAATGAATGTTTTTTTTAATGAAATAAGACACAAACGTCTTTTGTTGTTAAATTTTATTGGCATTCATAACTGTTTATAATATTTACGCTTTGATAAATATCAATTTCATATTACACAATGATTTCGAGTTTTTATTTTGATAAAAATTAAAAACCAACGGGAGTGGTTTCCCCAAAACTTTCTCTCATTTTATCTAATAAAGGAGTTATCCTATTAGCAGTTTTCTTCACAAAACTGCATTTGTAGGCATAAATTCCCAAACTAAATTTGATACATTTAAGTCATTGCTTTTACATGTTTCTGAAAGTTCAAACCTACAAATGGTCAACCTCTGGTTGAATTTAACTCAAAATTTGGCAAGTGCACCAAATTTTATCAATCTAGCTCGCTTGGTTTTTTTTAGTTAACGTGTTTACTTATATTCAAACAGCTGGACAGGCGGACTTCCACTGATTGGAATTTGCTCAAAATTTGATGGAAATCTACAAATTTGGTATAAAGACCATATTCCAAATTCCATCCGTCTTGATCAAAGCATTTTTGAGTTATCTTTGTCACAGACAGACGAACGGACATTTTCCTAAAATGTGTTTTTCGAGCTCAGAAAGGTCTAAAACGTGGAAATTCATCAAAATCTCGAGTTCGAATTTTTGACGATCACAATAATTTCCATATACTACATATACGAAAAAGTAAGAGTTTTGGTATTTAAATATACGGCTTGATCCCAAATTCTTTCTTTGATCATAAAATGTTATTCCCTAATAACTTTTGTAAATAATATTGTAAAATTTTAAAGATTATTAGTAATATTTAAATTTTTTAAATTAATAGTGATATTAAATTTTTTTTAAATTATTCTAAAATTGCATTGCTTTTATAGTCACATAAAACAAAATCTACCATTTCTATTCAAAGGGAGTTAGATATTATTTCAGAAAAATATGCTACAAATTTCAAAAACATTAAAATATAGTGTGAAATAGCTCTGAAACTTATCATAGACGACAATGTGAAGAAACTGGTAGGGTTGGGGAATTGTGAAAAGAGTTGTTTCTAGAGTGAATGTTACAAATGAATATCTTATTCGTCATTTAACCGCTTCAGAAGAAATATTGTTTCAGATTTGTTATATATGCAGTTCATATTTTGAATATAATGAATGATAACAACAATTGTTTGAATTGTGTTTTTATTAAAAATGCATTATAATTTCATTCTACATTTTTGTATCATAATTTCATGTTTCATATCTGTAATGTATGTAATTCTGTAAATGTATCATAATTTCATATTACAAATCTGCAATGTTGCTTCTCAGAACAATCAATTCCATTTTAGGAAAGATAGTTTTATGGACAGCTTTATTGGGTGCTGATCGGATGCCAGATCAGCATCCAATAGAGCTGTCCAGACAAGTATTGAAGAAGCACTGAGTCGTGTGTTGAGTAGAATAGCGAATCAGTTGAGTACAGCTAAAGTAAAGAAACAGTGGAGGAAAGCAGGCGTTTAGAGAAACTTGTATAGCTACGTATTTCTCTTTTCTAACTGAGCTCTGTCTGGCCGTTTTGTGTGCTGCTGTAGTTGTTTACTATAGATTACTGCTAGTGGGGTGCTCTTTTTTGTATGTACGCTGCGTATTGCTTGTATACGTCTCGGCTGTGAATTCAGCGGCTGAGTATTCGCGTCTTTGTGTAAATAAACGATATTACTTGTTATTGAGGCCTGCTGACTGTGTCACCATACACCAACTACAGTGAACCCATCGATTTTAGCGGAATTTTCGTAACAATATGAATTACTAGAAGTCTAGTTCGTCTGCTGAATAACTAGACGGGTATTTAGGCAGAGTGTTTAAGAAATAAAAAGTATTATTTGCAGTAAACCTTAGATGTAAATATGATAACTTCACAAAATTTGTTTCTTTGCATTGAGAGCTTCTCTTTCATAATGTCTACGAACTTTCAGATCAAAGCAAATCACTAAAATTGGATTGGAATAGTGATTCATTTAAGAAATAATGTAACGCCAAATGCAAAATTTAAAAAAAAAATAGATGCTGAAAGAAAATATTAGCAATAATATTCAATTTCGTTGCCGTAGGGACACTATGATAATAAAAATTGCAGACAGCAGCTCTTGGACTTATTTATTCATGCATAAGTTTATTTGCACACCGATAAATAATCAATTTAAATAAAGAAACAAACGAAAAATCCTCACTGAATTGTTGGACTTCAAAACGAAAGGAATTTGTTCATCCCTTCCGTAATAATGAATAATACACACCATAATAATATAAAACACCCCATAATAATGCAGATCAAAAGGGCCAGGATATTTTTAAAACTCCGCACAGCATTACAGTCAGGGAAGGACAATTACATATATTGATACTTTTATCTAGGTTTTGGAGAATGCATTCATTCTTCAGTAAGCAAAGGCAACCTTAATATTCTCCGGATTACACAAGTGTCATATTGAAATTTAATAAATTAACAGGCATTGTTACAAATTTATTTGTTGTATTTGATTTTGAATAACAAAAATAAGCATGTTTGTGATATTGATGCATTTATTATAATTAAAAAAACGAAAAAGCCGATTTCTCAATCGCAGCCTCTGATCCCTTTTCAATGATTTCTGATTTATATTAAAGCTCTTGACTTCTAGATATATCATCAAAAGTCAGTTGCTCCACACTACATTTTTCCACGTTTGGGAGGAATTTCAAAAACATTATTTAACTGTACGTTCCTTTGGAGAAAAATTTTTGACGGAGTTCTTTAACCACAACTTCTAAAAAGATTTCCTCTATTTTCGTTTCATATGAAAACTCACTACTCATAAAAACGACATCAAAAGTCACCTGTCCTCCAACATTCAACGGTTTCAAGACATACAGCAAGATAAAATTCTAACAGATCCCCCCCCCCCCCCGTTCAGCCTCAACTACTCTAGTAGCACATATATATTTGCAAAATTTTATGATATTTGATAATAATTGAATAATATTGAATTGTTGATATTGAAAAAAATAACACCATACAATATTGCGCAACATACTGTGCTACCCAGGTAGAGGAATTTCCCCAATACTGCCTTTTTGCAACATAGTTAACAAATCCAAATATTTTATATATAATGTACAGTTATAATTTAAAATAAAACCTTATCTTGCTGTGATAAAATGCATTACATGACCGATTGGTAGATATGACTGATTTATTATATTTAATATTGTGGGTGAACAACTGGTCGCCATAGGTGGTTGGTGAAAAATTTATAATAGAAAAATTTTTGATTTTGTGTTTGCCTTGTATTTATGCCTTAATATTAGAAAATATTTTCGACATATATGAGTCTTCTGTTAACTTTATTTTTGAATTGCCTCCGCCTACATATTTAATTAGTTGCATTGTTATGTTAGAAAATTTTGTACATAAATAACTTAATATTAGTTATTAAATATGTGATCATAATAAAAAAAATTCTTGTAAAATTCGATTTCATGATAATTTTATATCATGAAATTGAAATATTTATAATAATAATATAAATATTTATTAATCTATATTTAAATAACTAAATGAATGAGTTATTACTTTAAGCAAATATGATATTTCTACATGCAAAAGCTTTGCACAAATGAATATATTGCATAGCGAAGAGTTTTCCATTTCTTTATGACAACTTCTGTTTATAAATTGCAAAGCAGCGAAAATTTGATTTAAAATTAAAATTTTCTTTCTGTCCTTTATTATTTTTCCTTTTGAGACATTCCTTTGTTTGCTTATAATGTTTCAAAATGTTTTATGACTAAAGATAAAGAAAATTTCAATCATTTTGAAATTCAATCTTTTTTTCTTCAACATTTCCCACATTACTATTCGCGTGGGAATGAAATACAGCTCATTAAAACACCGCTTTCGGAGAATAATAATTCACCTTCTAAAATAGAAACGATAATAAATTCTTCCATAAGGATGCAATTTAACTCCTTCCGGGATTATTGCATAAGAATTCATTTGTTGCACCCGCGAGAAAAATACATTTCGCCCTCCCATTTTTTTAATGTCAATAGTATATAAAAACCAATTAGAAGATTTACAGTAACAAAGCAATCTAAATGCTAATTTATGCATTGTGTTATGAACTGTTTAACGCTTTTGTAAGTAAAGTCAGAAAATCTCGTAATTGTTTTTCTTTTCTTCTTTCTTTAAAAAAAAGTTTTTCAAAGAGAATACTTTTTTTCTTCCTTAGAATGTGCGTGCGTGCTAATTAATATTTTGTGAAATAAGAGAAATGTCGTAGAAAAAGTTGTAAAATCACGATCTATTCACCAGAAGTTAAATCGTTTTTCCCAATTTTGCATTTTTTGTTAACATCTTTTTTTTGTTAAAGAATATTTGATGTTAATGAAATTGAAGTGTTAGGTGCTTACGCAGAGAAAATTTATTGGGTTGCCAACAGATGGCAAGCCATGCGTTTCGAAAGGCTGTATTGTTCAAGTCTGAAAGACTACGAAAGTGATTATCACTTACGACTGTTGGCACATCTAGATTGCTTGCAGTTTCAAAAAACCATCGTATTTTGTTTCTTTTTCTTTCGATCGCAGGATTTTCTCTTCGATCAAATTTTTGATTGGACAGAAAGTAATACTGGCAAAACAAATTTCAGCGAAACGCTTAGAGCAAGAATTCCCAAACTTTTAAAAACTTTTGCTATTCAAATGTGAATAAAAATATCTGCCCTATCTTAAAAGTACCTGCTTAAATTAAAACAATTTAAATGGAGTGTTTAAAAGGCTTTATATTACTAATTAGCTTTTATTTTTTAACACGAATTTTGTTTATTCGTCACCAAGTATTGCCATGTAACAATGATATAATAGAAATTTAGCTGCCGCATTAGAATAAAAAATAATCATCTTAATATCTTTAGCTTCAGGTAATATCAAAGACGTTTTTATTGAATAGTTTGGAGTTTAAGAATCTTTTGAACTAATCAGTTGAAACTAATTTAATTAAATCCATTTTGGACTGATCAATCTTTGATTTCTTTTTTAAAAGAATCCAAACATTATGTTTCCTCTGCTCATTTGTGTGGTTAAAAATCAGAATTTTATATATTAGTTCGGGAAATAAAATATTTGAATATAGTATAAAGTAATGATAAAAATTAGTTAAACATCTTCCTTTTACATATTTTAATAAATTTTCGAACTAATATCAAAAATTTAGTAAACTAATTTATTTACTTATTTAAATTTCATGCTAATATCAAAAAAATATTTAAACACCTTTCTTTTACACATTTAATTAGCCATTCCCTTTTAAATTGACTTACTCATTGTTGTTTTCATACTAATATCAAAAACTTTTACAAAAGTATGGACGAAAAAGTTCACCCACTTCAAAATGTATATGAACTGTTTCTTGAAGTATTTGAATTGTTCGCAATCAAATTTCATCCACAATTTCAGATGATACTTTTGCATTTTAATAAAATTTTTTATTATTATTCAAAAACAACTAAAAAGAGATTCTCGATAGGAATTTATAAAAAAAATTCAAAATTATTTTTTTCATAAATTATAATTTTTTTTATTTATTTTTATCGACAATGTGTAAATATATTTTGAAATTACGCGTTTCTTTGATATTTATATGCATAATTGTGCAAAAACAGTATAAAAGTATCAGTATAAAATTTTGCATTGTAAAAGTCCCAGACAAACACCTGAAATTAATTTTCTTTTTATAAATCTGAAAAAGAAGAAGAAATTAATCCTGTAATTTCTTCTTCCACAATAAATTTGTGGTCTCAGATAAAACATTTTTGGCGAAAATTGAATTGTGAAAACTATTTTTAATCGAAAAGGAATCGCAAGTTACTAAATAAATAACTTTGAACTATTTTAAAATTATGCACTGGCAGATATACTGGTAAAAGAAATACTGCAAAATAACATTCAATATTACATGGAAAGAGCATTACTTATATCCTCTTCTTATGTCAAAATGCTTGTTGAAACTAAATATTCACCGAGAGCTCACATAATAAATTTAAAAATCTGTAAAATGCACAAATAAATCCTGAGGACAAAATAAATGTTTATTTTGCTAAAACTAAATAAACATCAAATAAAAATAAAGTAACATATTCATATTTCTATTTTAAACTGGTGAAGTTTATTCAATAGCTTCAAGAAACTTTTCAATAACCTGATAGCTTTTAGTAACGAATTATGAAAATCCACACTGAAGCCGGTAATAAAATATTTAAATATATCAAACTTGAAACCATTTGTAAATACTGAACATCGTTCATACTGAATTCTCATCAACTTAAGTAAATAAAGCACGAATCTGTGTTATCGTAAGCTGGAATTATTATTTTTTCATGTTTACACAAATTATAATCGTTTGCTTATTGAGATCGTCTTTGAAACTAATTTTAAAGATTGTTTCGTCAGCCTGTAACACCGTTTACAGTTTGAGAATCTCGAATATTCGAAAATAAATCTGCTAATAAAAAAAACGATGATAGATTCGATCATTCTTATGTTGAAAATAGAATACATTGTGATGAAAAATATTTAATTGCGTTGATAACTTCAATTCATAAACACATCGTACTATTTTATATTTAAAATGATGAAACCCATTATTATATTTTGGAAGCTTTGCAGCTGTATTTAGTTCTTAAATTGTCATTTTACTACTATTTTTAACAAGTACAAGAGAAAATTTCACAAACCATTTTCATTATTATAAACTTAACAATATTACATTTACTGCCTAATTATACATTTCTTATTCTGTAAGAATAATTATGGTGTAAATAGGCAATCAATTAAAACATTTTAATCGTATTGTGTTGATTGCCTGTACTTATTAAATAGATATCTATGAATGTAATTAATTAAATTAAACGTTTATTGAAGATTTTTTCTATAGTGTTTCAAAGAATAAAATAAGTTTAAAAAAATTTCAATTCAATTATTCAAACCCTTTGCTCTTTTAAATAAAAAAAAAAATCATTTTCTTCATATTCTTTTTTTAAACTATTACCGAATAAATTATTAGATTTTTAATAATTCCTAAGTCATGATATTAATATTAAAATTCATATATTTTTCATAGGGAATTCTACTCTCGGTAGATTCTAAACTCTTTAACAGCCAGTTCGATATATAACCGAAATTTTGCATCATATAAATTATATAAAGGGTATTCATAAATAAGCATTCTGGGCTTTCAGGGCTATTGAAAGAAAATGAAACAAAGTGTAACTTTGTTGTTCTTCGGGAATCAAACATAATGCTGTTCATTCTGGGATTTGGAACCCTCCGCGCTTTCGAGCAGGAGGCGATTATTTCGTTAAAAAAAAAAGGTAAGAAGGAACGAACTACAAACTGGTTACTCCGACCCGGCGGAAGGCACACGGAAATGCTTAAATGACCGGACCGATGCAACAACAACAGTGGCGGAATTGTGGTTGAGTCCTAAGGGCCATCACTGACTACGGTGCAATTCGTACGTAAGGAAGTACGTTCCGTCATGATGGAAGGAGCCAGACTTCCACCTTTTCATATGTCCACAAGGGTGGCGAGAACCAACCACTATGCCGAAAGTTTCTCATGCTCAATTACGGTGTGCCCCCCTGGGACAGGGGTAAGAGGAAACAATTCGATGTTTTCGTTAATAATAAAATGAATTCAGATTATTGTTAACTGCTCATTTTTCTGCGTGCCACCTTTTAACGTGGTACAATCGTCGAGAAGTACTAACTTCGCAGTAGTTGGCAGTTTTAATTCAACGCAGTTATAACTCCAAATAGTCACCAGAGCCGGAGGATCACTGACCTGGCATCGATTCAGCAACTATTAAAAAATGTGTAAAATTCTGTTTTCTATTGAAATTAAAGGACCTGGGAAGCAACGGTATAAATTCGTAATAGCGAGAAATGTGTGAACTCACATTGTTCGGTTTAACGATCTTCATGGCACCAATGATCGCCATATTTGCATATCTATAACCTTTCAAAGCTTTACATGAGAATACTCAGAAGAAAATGTGGGGTAAATTATCGTAACGCCTCGATATCCTTCTGAGGCTAATACTGAATGCTTATATCTCAATTGAATTTAAACTTTCAACTGTTATTTTTGAAATATATATATATATCTTTATCTTTTGAATTTTATCTTTGAACAACAAGGTTGTACCTTGTTCTTCTTTCTCACAATAACCCTGCAAAGAGAAAAGTGAAATAATTTTAATAAAACCCTTTCATTTGTGATCACCCTGTACTTTATAATTACAATAGTTACGAATGAAACGGGTCTACGATTGAACGACGTATAAATGAGAAACGTATAAACAGGCTGCATGTTAGTTATTAGAAACCTTATTGTATATTAGTTATTTTTTCATTACATCTGGAGATATTTAGTTCAGCGTAATTGTTGTATCTTGTAGCCTTCGCAATTTGATCAATTCGTGCTGTAACTGACTATAATAAAATTCTGTTCTAATTGACCGTTATAAACTAGAAACTTAAATTTTTATGAAAAAAAAAGAATACTTTTTAATCTGCAACAAAGGAAATCAAATTACTGGTGGGATATAGAATTATAAAGGTAAATTAAATTTCTAGAAGTTCTTTCACATTGGAAAACAAGATTGAAATTCCCGATAAATTAAATTAACTATACAAAAATTGAAAAGAATTGTAATCCTTTTCTTCAATTGAATTTATATTTTATGGAACATCTATTGCACATGTAACTAGTAGAAAATGAAAAGAAGGGCATTTGGTTATACTTCCTACTTATTTTTCGAGTTTTAATTTAAGACCTAATTATCCAATAACTTTTTAAAAATCTATAGTTTTTTAATGCATATTTTTGATTTTAGAAAAATTGTAAGAATGAAACAAAAATAATCGTGCTTTTGACTAAAAATAATTATTTTATCCACTTCCTTTATGAGAATAAAATTCAATTTTCTATTCAAGATTAGTTACCAAAATAAGGTAGAAATGCAAGTTGATATTGATAGTTAGAAAACAATTTTTGCGATTTTTTTTATGCTCTTTCTTTTTGTCGGAAAGCAGAGTTGGGTTAATGTAACGAGGGGGAAACTGAAAATGGATATTTATAAAAAATTTAACCTTCGGTAAAGTACTTTTTTTAAGGTTTGTCTCGTAAGAAATGAAACACGTAATTTTATTTCATGCAATGAAAGGCTACAGAAATGATTTTGAAGTTACAATTTGGCATGTCCTTTGCATAAAATGTGATTTCATAAATCTTCAATCATAAAATAAGGAAGATAGGGAGGAAGGAATCAGAGAAATTCTTTACCTTTTACAACGCTCTATTTATTTTCCTTCGAAGAAAATAATTCACAAATATTTTGTTCCTTTTATGTCTGTAAATAAATTGGCAAAGAATTCTCTATACCGAAAAAGCTATTATCTTTTTTATAATTTTTTTTCTGTGTTATCAGGATTCTTGATAATTTTATGTCCGTCAATTCCTACAGATCGTTTCCTCCTGTCGAGAATTCTTTTCTTATTCATCTTTTAGTTTCGGATCAAAATGAGTGAGTTTGAAAGGAAACGTTAAGTTCACATTCTTCTCGGAAGTGATATCGAAACCGGGGGGGGGGGGGGAAAAATAATTTTTCTCAGCTTTGCATTGTATAAACGAAATACTTTATCTCTGCAATGTGTGTGTGTGTGTGTGCGTGCGTGCGTGCGTGCATGTGCGCGCGAGCGTAAGTATTGCATAAATGACAAACATATAAACGGCTCTTTAATGCATCGTCATTTACAACATTTAAGGCATAAATAGCAAACTTCTATTAAATGTGACTACGTTCGGGAAGATTTAAAAAAATGTTTAAAAATAGTTATATTTTTGAATGTTTACATAAAAAAGATTGAAAAATATTTATGAAACTGAAATATATTAGTTAAGTGACAAAAGGGATTTTTTTTTTTGCTAAAGTGCTTCCAACAAAAAGGGTTTTTTTTTGGTAGAGAGACATATAAAGCAAAAACCTTCTTTTTAGAGGTTTATCAAATGATTTGCTTAACATATTACAGGGAGCTTAAAACCTATTTTATCTAGTTCCTTAATTAAAAAATAAACTATATTTCTATCCGCTCTTTAAATATTGGGGCTTGACTGATAAATAACACAAAATTTTCATATTTTTTTCTAACTTTCTGAGCAGTAAAAGAACTATAAAATATTTTTAAATGAATTCATTACTTACTGTGGGGATATGCTGCCAAGACCAACTTAAGAATCTTAGAACTACAACAAAATTATTTAGAAATACTTTCAAAATGCACTGGTACATGCCTAACACCAATATTTATAAAGCTCTTGATTACCCTAACCCCTTAAAAAATTCATTAAAAAAAACTTGCTACAAACTTCTTAAAACCTTTGATGAAAATGAAAATGAAACAACAACTAGTATAAAAAGACACCGTATAAACGATCCAAATATAAAAAGACACCGTATAAACGATCCAAATATAAAAAGACACCGTATAAACGATCCAACTATAAAAAGACACCGTAATATTTTTCTTTAAAATTTATTTCTCCACCTATTAAATTATTTCACTTTTCTCTTTGTTTGACTTGTTTTTTTTAAATCAATCTAAGTAATTTGACAACATTAATTCATCTTAATTTCCTAATAAAATCTCTTTCCGTATTGTCAAAAATTTTTCTAAGTCTCAGCTGTATTGTTTCTCCCATTGTAGCCGCACCTTACAACCGCTGACTAATTTCGGCTCACCACTTCACCCCGTTTCAGCACAACGGACAAGACCATTGCAAGATACCAAGACAAGCTTCATTCCCTCGCAAAACTTCGGATGAGATGATGATGTAAAAACAAAAATAGCAAGGCTCTCTTCCCGTTTTATCATTAAAATGAATAAGTCCCTGCCTGGGATAGGCACCCCGTCAACTATATCCACTAGCCAAATATTGAAGCCAGACATTGGTGTGTTTATTTCGATTGCAGGAAAAAATGACTATGTTTATGCTACAATATTGATACTGTTATCGCCATGCCCTGTATTATTTCCAAATATTGTCTACAATGTAGCAATGTAGTATAAATTGTAGCCAAGCACAATAACCAAATATTGGCATCAGATCTTGGATTATTAATGATGGTGCGATGTTAATGGGAAAGCACTTAAACTCATAGTCAGACTTTTTGAAGATTATATTTCATAGAATATTCGTGTAACAAAGAGTAAAAGCATGATGTATAAACACAGTCATTAAAACAAAATACATGTGCTCATATAAAAATATAATGCGCCAGATCGCAACGGAACTGCGTACACGTTCCTTTGCTTTTCAGGGTTTTTTTTTATTCCATCCAGAATCTTTATGAATAACTATGTAATTACAGACATGTAGAATAAAAGTAATTTTATTTTAAATGAATGCCTCACCCGTCCATTTCAATCAGAATACAAGGACGTCTGCTATGTCCATATATTTTTTGGTATTTCGGGAAACTCTTAGAAATACAGAAATACATCTGGAAGATTTAACTTACTTAGTGATATTAATTGGTATTTTTCCATTTTGCATGTTCCACACACCCTGCATTATGATAGCCCATTGGATGGAAATGGCGGCTAGTAGAAAATTCAATCCAACTGCGCTGAAACCGTACTTTTTCAAGAAAGTCATCAGGAACCCGAATCCGACGAATATCATCACATTGACGTCCTGAAACACTGAAATAAAAATAGATTTATTATTCGCAATTAAATATCACTTATTGGTTTCTGACTGAGAATTCAGCCCTTGTTGCTCAAATACATATCAATATTTCTAATAAGAATGGTTTCACGGCTCACAATATCGTATATATGTTTCCGCTGAAGACGGAAAGGCTCGTTTCATATATGATACCGTGAGCTATGAAGGGAGAATTGCGTGATTAAATTTGAGAATCCAAATCACAGTCCTTATAAAGACACCATTCTTCAAAGTTCTTATTAAGAAGATCACTTAAAAAAATAATCTGTTGCATTCTAGAACCATATTAACACCGACCCATTTTTCATCGAAATAGGACGATTGCAAATATATTCCCACCTTTAATCTTTACTTTAGTTGTTCACTACCTCTGGAAAATCTAGAGAGAGATACTATAAGATCTCTTTCACGTTTTTTTTAAAACTATACTCCTGGCTAGAATCAAATCTATAAGAAGAGAAGCATATGAGTTAGTACTCATCTATCTTTTTTCTCACCGGTACCTCTTTAAAAAATTTTCGCATTCGAATGTATAACGGATATTTACTGAATAGATTGGAAAGCTTTTTTTAAATCTACATATGTCAATCATTTCCTAATAGAAGGAGAGTTTTAAAGTCAGCATAAACTTAGTTGTAAGCTATAGTTGTTGCTGATATTATGACTTTCCATCCATCAACAATCTTATTTGATACTCTATAGCAAGCGACAAAAAATTCTTGCAAATTGGAACTATTTTTAAATTTACCTTCATGAAATATCTTCTAGGAAATCGATTGTTGTGAATTTATCAAAGAGCAGGCCTTTCCAACTTGTTCCTCAAAGCATGTTTCATAGGTGCAATGTCTTCATTTATTTTCCTTTCAGCTGAATAAAGAGTTCTATGATTTAATTTTATATCATCATCAGAGATGACGAGACAGCATAAATTTTTGTAATTATGAACTGTAGTTTATTTTTTGAAAACTACAAAGATGGATTTGATTAATCATACTTCAGATAATTTTCCTAAGTTCTTGAGCTTTGGTTTAAATCTTTTTATGCCATTTTGAAAAGAATGCAAATAAAATCACCGACTTTTAACATCGATGAAATGATTCAGTGATGACGATGAAACATAATAATGATGAGGAAAATATTATAATCAATAAATGAGTATTGCATGCGTGCTTGAGATTTAGGTTAACAGACGTTTCAGCTGTCATACATGCAATTACAATAGATTTAATTTAACAGATATACTCTAAGAAAAATGTGAAGTTTCGTAGAAAATTATAAAAGTTTTAATTATTTTTTGAAATTTTGGATAAAAAAATAATTTTTCCCCAAGTTCATTGTACAAAAGAGTACTTTGTAGCAAAAGTAAACCCAACCTAACTGTAATCTGAAAATGTAATAAAAAACCGAAACAAAATTTGAAATTCGGAAGGTGGATTAAAACGAGACGTTTAGAATTTTAATATCTATTGAAGATTGCATGAATATTCTAAGCATTGAAAAGGGAAGTTAATGGGATGATAAATATGCTCATTTGTTCTAAAAATTTAGTTTAAAATAATGATTTTTTTTAAGTATTTGAAGTATTTAGTTTTGCAAAATAATTGTTAACCTTAGGAAGCTTTATAAATGGAAAAAAATTCTGACAAAATAACACTGTACTCTTTCACATTCTTGCACTTACACTCTATGTACTCTTGCAAAGGCGAGTATTAAGATTACAAATTTATATAAAAATAGAATCATTTCAGAAAAAAGTGGATATGTTAACTTTTTTTAAACAACATCGCAATAAAAAAATGAAGGCCATTCTTAATAAATGGTAAAAGGAAGAATGATATCTCTGTGTTTTAAAGTACAGACCGATATTTAGAAGCATTCAAGAAAATATTGATAATGAGAATGATAGCAAATATCTGTTGTAAAATAAATATATATTATAAAATTACATGCTCTTTACATTTATTTTTATTATACCTAAACTACCCCTTTAAAGCACATAATCGTTATCTCATACGTTAACCTATGTGCCTATAGAATCATCGACAAATAAAATTACTCAGAATTATCAGAACTACCAACGATTGTTTTAAAACAGACGTTGTATACATTTTGAGTTGTATTATTATTGAAAGACATTTTGGTTTAACCAGCACCGTATTAAAAAAGAAGGCCATTCTTTAATAAATAGGGAAATAAAAAATGATATCTTTTTTGTTTCACCGATAAAGTACAGACCGATACTTAGAAGTATTCTAAAAAGTAATGATAATGACAGCAAATATCTGTTGTAAAATCAATATGTATTATTATTTTGTAAAATTACATACTCTTTACATTTATCTTTATTATAAATAAATTACCTCATTAAACGCATAATCATTAGCTTATATGTTAACCTATGTGTCTGTAGAGTCATCGACAAATAGAATTACTCTTAATTATCAACACAATCAATGATTGTTTTAAAATAGATGTACAACGTATCTATGTATGTTATATTTTTAGTAAAAATTACTTAAACAAATTTTTTTCTTAAATATAAAAATATTATTATCTTATATTATTACCCTTTCAACGTAAATTATCTTCTTTTAAGACCAGTACTCTAACTCTCTTTCTTTAATTCGCATTAAATAGTTTGCATAAGAATTATTATTTTGAGAAAAACATGATATATAAACCGCCTTCAATATTTTTTATAAACTATGTAAACGCGGGCCACATTTATCAAAAACCTATAAAACTACTCGCATTTCACCATGAAAACAACGAAGATAGAATATTAGAGCATCAAGAAGAAGTGAATATTTTCGGAATTCGAGTGCTTATTAATCTCAGAGGAACTGGAATACGTAGACTTATTCTAAATCTCTCGTTACATTTAGAGTCCAGGAGACCCCCGCATATTCTGATATTAATGAGGACGGCATCTACCAGCATCGCAGCCATATTCTTTGCAGAAACTATGCATCTCCAGAGCGACATTCAGAAATGCAATTTGGAATGAGAATTCTAGATGATTATTCGACTGCACATTACTTGGAAGAATCGATGAATTTTCCGAGAAGGCTTATTTCTCTGAATCTATGAAGGCTAAGAATGATTCAGGGAACGCTAAATCATTACGTTATTTATTTTTTGATTATTTGGCCATTTTTTTATAACCAAGATGGTTTCAATATCAGTAGGAAGGATTTTTTTTTAAATATTTTCTGCAAGGAAATAAATACTGCTTTTTTTTGAAGAATATTTCAAAGAATATTAAGGTTATAAAAATTGCCTATGGTTAAACTTGTTCATTTGAAATATTGGCTTTCAAGAAATCAAGAAGGAAAGAGCTATAAATAACTTATTACAATAGTAATTTACTCATTAATGGAGCAATGATTTATGCCTATTTATGAGTTGTAGTTTACTCATTAATGGAGCAATAAATAAAAAATAAAATAATTCCCATCATTTTTTGATAGCAGCATATTTAAAGCTAGCAATTGATGGTTTTCCTCTTATCTCCATTTTTTGAATTCGCTCATTGCGAGTAAAAATTATCTGAAATATTCACACTAAAGTTCTGAAAAAGTTAAAATAATTTAAATATTATAATTTTTTTTTATGAAATTTAAAATCATTTTAGTATTATAATTTTTTATGAAATTTGCAATAATTTAAATATTATAATTTTACATTTAAATATTATATTTTTATATTTAATTATTATAATTCTTTTATTATGCATTATTATTAGTAGTAAAAAAGTTGAAATAATTTAAATATTTCAATTTTAAATATTATAATTTTATATTCAAGTATTACAATTTTTTTACTATGCATTATTTATTACTAGCCGCCTTTGGCAACCAGCTGGTTCGCCAGTATTACCGCTCGCTACAATTTTCAATTAAATATTTCAAATAACTTGTCTCTTAATATCTTCTCAAACAAAACATTTTTAATCTTCAAATTTTGATAATCATACCAAACTTATACTGTAGTTTAGATCGTTTCGTCAATTTACTCTATATATTTTCCTAATTTGTTGTCATTTCCGGTAAAACTTCAACTTTAATTTAAAGTGGAAATGCTGAAATTGCAATTAATGTAAAGATATTTTTTAATTAAACTAAGCGTTTTACTTTATTTAACATTTTTATCGTTATTTATTTATTATTATTGAATATGAGTACTGCAAACAGAATCGCTCGGTATTTAAGTCTTATGTGAACTACAAAATATTTTTCATAATTTATGTAATAAGTATCTCAAAGAATAATTCAACAAAAATTTCTCAGATTCTGCATAAAATTCAGTTTTTAGTTTTGCTTTCAAAAGGATTGAAATGAAATCAATAATAATATTTTGTTCCGGCCTATAAATATATTTCAAAAGTTATGAAGTCTAACTTTAATGCAGTAAGGTATCATATTCTGAGAAATATTCTGGACACACAAAATTTTAAATAAATGAATGAATGTTTCTATTTTCCACTATCAACTAAGACTTATTTATGAAGTTTTGAATGTTAAAAATTTAGAAAAGCTCAACATTTTCATAATCTTAGGGCAATTTAGCTTGAGAAACCTGCGCTCTGATTAGCGTATTTTCTTTAAAGCGATCGATGAAAAAACTAAAATAATCCTTTTTTTATTGAATAGTGACATTCAAATTTTCATAAATCAGTCAGTTTAAGTGATTTGAAATTAACTCTTAAAAGTCAGTGATTTAGTTGATTGGAAATTAACTCTATGACAACCATAAAATCTGTGCTTTCTCTTGTGGTGTATGCATTCTCCTTAATATCAGATCGAATAAAACATCACATACAAAAGTACATCATAGAACAGACACATCAAAAGTAAACATAACATTTCAATAGTTGCCAAAAACAAAAGAGAGAAAAATGCAATTAATAAGCAGACGATATTTAGAAAAGTACAGATATTTAGACTGGAAAATGAAATTATCTGAAATTAAAAACACGCGCAGACGATATTTACAAAAGTAAAAATATTCAAACCTGAAAAGGAAAATATATGAGTTATTCCATCAATAAATGACATAAGTTTGTTTACATCTTCATTATTTTATGAGTCTTTAAATATCAAAATGGATCCGGGACTGAATAAACACCCTGTATAGAGAGTGTCAAAGATCATAAAATAATTTTTCTTGAATTTATTTTTTAACAAAAAATAATATTTCATATTTGATTCATTTCTTACAGACACTTGCCGAAAATTATAATTTTGCTGATTTCATTTCCAAAGACATTTAATTTATTTTCAGTTAGAGTTTTAATCAATGTGATGGCAACACTTTGAAAAAAGCTATTTTTTTCTCATGAATGCGAAACGTGCTTAATCCTCATTTTTATTTTTGACGAAAAAAATTATTGAAAAACATAGTTAAAATATTTATTTAAAAATTCATTAAAAGTAGAAATTTAATTTTAAGATTAAAACAGTAGTATCATTTAAAAGATAAATTTTTTATCTTTAACTTCATGTAAAAATCTTTTTTGTGCGGTAATATTTTCGGCAGTTATAGCAGAAACACGTCAAAATTTCGCTTAATTTTTAAATAAATAAAATTCTAATTAAAAATTCGAAAAAATAACCCCCAGGTGCACATTCCCGGCCTCCAAAGTATACACGTGCCAAATGTGGTAGCTGTAGGTTGAATGGTCTGGTCTGTAGAGCGCCAACACACACACACACACACACACACACACACACACACACACACACACACACACACACACACACATTGAGCTTTATTATAAGTATAGATTGTTATTAAATTTTCAATAGATAAATCAATAAATGCACCGAAATTAGTTAGTATATTAGACAGGTGCATTTATTTAAATATAGGATGTCGAAATGCACAAACGATTTATAGCGATAACATATCGATAACAAAAATTTTTCTTCATCCCTACAATATCATTATAAACAAGTTTTATTGCACCTGTTTATTTAAGATGTTTTGTCGGCTTTGCCTTTTGCGTATTTTCAATTTGCGTTAATGCCAAATAGTAATAGTAAAAAAATTATATTGCCATTTTACTGAATAAAATAAGCCTTACATGATAATTCTAATAATGCAGGTTATGAGAAATAATTATGAGCATATGAAGATGATAATCGTTTTTAATAAACATATAAATAATGTTAATCACTAGATTTAACGAATGCAAGCCGAGCTGAGCATTGTGATGATCTGTCTATAGAATTCTGATGGTCGTTAAATATCCATGAGTGTGAGAGTTCAAAATAAATTGTTTTAAATATAGACCTGATTAATGAATATTCAAAATCATTTTTATAATTTCTATAATTTATTTTTTAAATTCTTTCTTCGGAATAGAAAAATGTGTATTCGAGACCCAATTATATCAAATTTTGTTCCTATATGCAAGCCTAACATTCAACAAAATTCAAAGAGATTAAACGGACGTGAAACTGTGGAATGGAAATTATGTAAAGATTGTTTCTCGTGCGATGCCCTCAATAGCTCGCATTTTGCAAAATTACAGATCCTGTCTTCAAATTGATAAAAATTTTAAGAATGGGTACCCAGATATATATCCAAGAATTCAAGAAGGACGAAGTCAGTCTGTTTTAAACTGCATCTCTTAAATTACACGAGCGAGTGGGTTTAATTTTTAGTATTACATCGTCGCATATATATAAAAATTTAAAATAATCAGCCTTTGGAACGCCATGTTAATAAAAATAAACTAGATAATTTTTATCCAAAAATTTTCAATGGGAATTATCTAATTAAGAAACAAAACTTACAACTGCAATTCAACCCAAGATACTCTACTGTATTCAAATATGTCCTAAAAGGGTTTCCTTTTTACTATCTGAAATATGAAGTGTACAAATAGAAAGTATTATTTTTGCCAAAAAATTCGGCCATGTCACTGAATGAACAAGATAACTCAAGAATGCTTTTAGCTGGACACATAAAATTCCATATGTGGAATTTACGCCAAATTGTTAGTTTCTAATTGTTAATGTTAATTTCCAAATTGTTAAAGTTCTTTCAATTTTACAATAAAATCCATTCAGAGAACGTCTGTTTTTTTTAGGGTCCGAATACAAGTGAAAACGACAACTATGGAACGAAAACACTCAGAATGATAGAGATTGGTAGATAGATTTATCATCTAAAGCGCAAATTCGTAAGAAATTGAAAATCAAATCTGTCAAGAAATTAACAGTGTGTCTGTCTGTATTTTAGAATGTAAGTGAATGCAATAATTCAGTAATGACAATGGTGGCTACAATTATATTTCATGCCAAATCTCTGAAAAATGTGTATTCATTTTTCTGGTACTTGTGTAATAGTCAGATGCCGGAGATTAATAACCAAAAATCGCAAAGTGAATATCGTGAAAACACCAGATTTACACCAAAATCGCACATTAAATTAGATAAATACGATAGATTTACGCCAAAGATCGCACAGTAAATTAAGTAAAAGCGCTAGATTTACGCCAAAATCGCACAATAAATTCACTAAAAGCGCTAGATGCCAAAGATTTATCTTTCTTAACTATTGTTCTCTAGTGCCATGCGTTTAATAATACAAGAGCCAATTTTCTTTACTATTCTACAAAGTATATGAACTCTGATATGAAAAAATAAAAATCTCGGCACTTTTGGCGATCATGGATTTTCCCAAGATTGCAAAATTTATGCGAGGGTGATAAAATTTTTATTAGGGTATGTGAGAAAGTTTACAATGGAGAGGTCTACTACAGTTTCTTTTTAGCAACTGCAAGGAATTCCTTCAATTAATATTCACTTGCTTCATTTGCTTCGAGCAAATTTGCAGGTAAAAGAATCTTCCCCTTTTCCCCCCATCACTTATTTTTATAAATTAAAAAGTTCCAGGCTGTTTACGAAAGTTTAATGTACTTTGAAAAGAATTTTTATTTGTGAAATTTTTAATGAAGCCGATAGTTTATTTTTCAACTAGTGCTGAAGAATATTCGATGTTCTTGAATGCAAACTTTTTTTTTATTGAAATCGAAGATATATTCCAATTTTGAAATGGGGTATTATGCATTTTAAAATTTGTTGTCACGGGTTAATGAAAATTTCTGAACTATTTGAGTCTTGGGAAGTAGACTTATTGTTGAGTGCATAATTTCTTTTTATTCTAGGAGCAAAAAAGAAAACTCTTGTTGCAGTTATGAAGTGTTTTTATTTCAAATTCATGAAAGATCATAATAATATATTTAAAAAGATATCTTACTTCGTTCTATCCAAAAACCTTTTTGGAAAAATATTCGCGAATCAGTTCCGATCGTAGAGGATATTAAATCGTAGAATATGCATATAATTTCAAATTGTTCATGCCGAACCTGTTTTGTTGTGAAGCAAATTTTACCTATTAAGTTTATTGCGTTTATTAGTAATTTGATTGGTCATAAAAGGCAGTTTATTCGTTGAGGGATTTGGTCCAAAGTTGGATGAAAATTCATAGTTTTTATGCAAAGATAGCTAACTTTCATTTCTTTAAAATATTTTTGAATTCATTTTTACATAGACATACAGCTAAACAGACGGGAAAATAGAAATGATTCTAATTTTTTTGTATTCCGAGTATATCGTAATGAGTAAAAGAATTCGTGTTTGGCCAATAAGATAAAATGCTATGCTGTTAATTTATTTATTTTTTTGTATGTATATCATAGAAAAGCAATAAAAATAAAATTCTTGAAAATTAATCCAAATTATTAGTTAATGTTTTGGTCGTGTGGAAATTCATGTTCAGGCAATAAGATAAAAGACTTATTATTTATTTTATATCATGCATATCATAGAAAAATAATAACGGTAACAAATTTCTTGAAAATTAATCATAATTATTATCTAATGTTATGGTCAGGTGGAAATTCGTGTTAGAGCAATAAGGTAAAATGCTTATTTATATATTTTTTAGTATGCATATTATAAAAAAACAATACAAAAAACAGAATTATTGAAAATTAATCAAAATTGTTTGTTAATGCTTTGATAGAATGGGAATTCATGGTCTGGAAATAAGATTAAATGCTATGCTGATTACTTATTTATTTTTAATATGCATATCTATATCTATACTTATAATAAAGCTCAATGTGTGTGTGTGTGTGTATGTTGGCGTTCTACAGGCCAGACCATTCAACTTACAGCTACCAAATTTGGCACGTGTATACCTTGGAGGCCGGGAATGTGCACCTGGGGGTTATTTTTTCGAATTTTTAACTAGAATTTTATCTATTTAAAAATTCAGAGAAATTTTGACGTGTTTCTGCTATAACTTCTGAAAATATTACCGCACAAAAAAGATTTTTACATGAAGTTAAAGATCAAAAATTTATCTTTTAAATGATACTAATGTTTTAATCTTAAAATTAAATTTCTATTTTTAATGAATTTTTAAATTAATATTTTAACTATTAATTTTTTTCGTAAAAAATAAAAATTAAAATTAAGCACGTTTTGCATTCATGGGAGCTTTTTTTTCAAAGTGTTGCCATCACATTGATTAAAGCTCCAATTAAAAATAAATTAAATCTTTTTGGAAATGAAATCTGCAAAAATATAATTTTCGGCACGTGTCTGCAGGAAATTAAACAAATATGAAATATTATTTTTTCTAAAAAATAAATTCAAGAAAAATTATTTTATGATCTTTTACACTCTCTATACAGGGTGTTTATTTAGTCCCGGACCCATTTTGATATTTAATGACTCATAAAATAATGAAGATATAAACAAACTTATGGCATTTATTGATTGAATAACTCATATATATTCCTTTTCAGGTTTGAATATTTTTACTTTTGTAAATATCGTCTGCGCGTGTCGTTAATTTCAGATAATTTCATTTTCCAGTCTAAATATCTGTACTTTCCTAAATATCGTCTGCTTATTAATTGCATTTTTCTCTCTTTTGTTTTATGGCAACTATTGAAATGTTATGTTTACTTTTGATGTGTTTGCTCTATGTTGTACTTATAATAAAGCTCAATGTGTATGTGTGTGTGTTGGCGCTCTACTGGCCAGACCATTCAACCTACAGCTACCAAATTTGGCACGTGTATACCTTAGAGGTCGGGAATGTGCATATGGGTGTTATTTTTTCAAAGTTTTAATTAGAAATTTATTTATTTAAAAATTACGCGAAATTCTGGCGTGTTTCTGCTATAACTTCCGAAAATATTACCGCACAAAAAGATTTTTACATCAAGTTAAAGATCAAAAATTTATCTTTTAAATGATACCAAAGTTTTAAACTTAAATTTAAATTTCTATTTTTAATGAATTTTTAAATAATTATTTTAACTATATTTTTCAACAATTTTTTCGTACAAAATAAAAATAAAATTTAAGCTGCTCGAGCACGTTTCGCATTCATGGGAAAAAATTAGCTTTTTTCAAAGTCTTGCCATCACATTGATTAAAGCTCCAACTAAAAATAAATTAAATCTTTTTGGAAATAAAATCTGCAAAAATATAATTTTCAGCACGTGTCTGTAGGAAAGAAAACATATATGAAATATTATTTTTTCTAAAAAATAAATTCAAGAAAAATTATTTTATGATCTTTTACACTCTCTATATTATTAATCCAATAAATCAGTTATATTTTAAGGCGAGTTTTCTTTATTATGAACAGAATATCCATTCAAATCAGGGCCACACAACTGATTTGTAAACCTTTAGTAAGTCACAGATCTGCTAAAATGGTCTAAATGGAAAATGATTATATTTTATGTAACTTGATTTAATAAATGCTCTAATAAATAACGAATTTTTGATTTTACACTAAGCTTCTGTTGTGGAAATTACGAATAACAAAATGTTCTTGAAACACTAATATTTTAAATAAAAAGAGTTAATTTCCAATCAACTAAATCAATCACTTAAACTGACTGATTTATGAAAATTTGAATATCACTATTCAATAAAAAAAGGATAATTTTAGATTTTCCATCGATCGTTTCAAAGAAAATACGCCAATTAGCGCGCAGTTTTCTCAAGATTAATTGGACTAAGATTATGAAAATGTTGAGTTTTTCTAAATTTTTAACATTCAAAACTTCATAAATAAGTCTTAGTTGATCGTGGAAAACAGAAACATTCATTCATTTATTTAAAATTTGGTGTGTCTAGAATATTTCTCACAATATGATACCTTACTGCATTGAATTTAGACTTCATAATTTTTGAAATATATTTATAGGCCGGAACAAAATATTATTATTGATTTCATTTCAATCCTTTTGAAAGCAAAACGAAAAACTGAATTTTATGCTGAATCTGAGAAATTTTTGTTGAATTATTGTTTGACATATTACATAAATTATGAAAAATATTTTGTAGTTCACATAAGACTTAAATACCGAGTGATTCTGTTTGCAATACTCATATTCAGTAATAATAATAATAAATAAATAATTATAAAGATGATAAATAAAATAAAACGCTTGGTTTTATTTAAAAATATTTTTATATTAATTGCAATTTCATCATTTCCACTTTAAATTAAAGTTGAAGTTTTACCGGAAATGACAACAAATTAGCAAAATATATATAGTAAATTGAAAGAAACGATCTAAACAACAGTATAAGTTTGGTATGACTATCAAAATTGGAAGATTAAAAATGTTTTGTTTGAGAATCTATTAAGAGACCAGTTACTTAAAATATTTAATTGAAAATTGTAGTTAGTGGTAATAGTGGCGAACCGGCTGGTCGCCAAAGGCGGCTAGTTAAAATAATAAAATAACAAAATCCTTGAAAATTAATCATAATTATTAATTAATGTTTTGGTTGCTTACAATTAAAAGAAACAAGAGGTGCTTCCCGTTAGGCTTAAATCGGCTGTCGTCGAACAGCGGGCTTGTCCGTGGCAAGTGCCATAAGTAACAACAACAACAATTAAAAGCATTTAATTATTGTGATTGTGAAAGCCATCATCCGTTGCACAAATCATTAATGTTACTGAACGAGATTATTTCTGAAAGCGGAGTATATTATTTCGAGGTTGGAAGGCAACGGATGCTGTTGATTTTCAAAATTGTAAAAAAATAAATATCTTCGAAAAATGACGATTTTTATTATATTAAAGATGAAAAATATTCGTAAAATTAATGTTATAAAAGTATTTTAGAATAAATATGTGAATTTCATCAGAAAGAATTATTCTTATTTTAACATAGTAGAGTATAAGGAAATAATAAGCTTCAAGCATATACATTATTAAAAATCTGAAATATAATAAAATTATTTAGATACAAACTCATTATTTGAAAAATTATGTTATTACTAACAAAACTTTTAATATTCAAACGTTAAAAATTAGCAATTAATTTATTTAATGGAGATTTTATTAATTCAATGTAAATCTTACTGCAGTCCTGATACTTTATAATCGTAGAAATTTATTTAATTGTCGACTAAACTAACAACATATTCAATTGTCTTTCTTGCTATCTTTAGGCTACTCCCTATTCCAAAATTCGCTTTAAGCAAAACTTCAAAAACATGGAACCTATAGCGGATGTGTAGCGCAACTGAAAGATGGAAGATTATTAATTTGACTTACAAGATATCTAAACATCTCACGGTACTTTTTTTTTTGCAATTTGTCCCTTTTGTTAATAGATACATGCTATACGTGCATATGTCTCCATATTCATAAACTATAACTAGAAAGCTCTTATCACAGCAGAAATTATTTTTACAAGCAATTTATAGCACCATAAAGTTAAGATAAAAAAAAACTTAAATAACACTCTTAGATATGATTCATGTTAATTTTTGTTCGTTTCTGCGCATAATTCACAGAAAAATGACAATACAAATCTGAATCGAATACAATTGGCAATTGACTTCAAGTTTCGATCCATGTATTTGATCAAACAGATTTGACTACAAAAATTTATATAATTTGACTTGTTCCATGGATGTAAAGGACATTTCTGGTCGATTTCTACTCATTTGTTATAACTTGAAAATTCACATCAATACACTATTTGATTAATTTCAGAGTTTAATAATCAGAAAAGTGATCAATTTAATTTAATTTTGATTTGAGGAATGTAATTCCATCTGCTTGTAAACTGAAGAAAGATATAGTATCAAAGTTGTAAAATATTTATAATAATGAATTTTGAATTTAAGATTAAAAAATAAAACTAATGAATTATTTCTATTTTTTATACTTAAATAAAACTATTTTATTTCTTTTAACAATGCTTAATTTATTTCATACCTCTATTTGTCTTCGTTTTATCCTTATTAGAGAAAATGTTTTAACATTTATCGTTAATGACTAGTAAATAAATATTTGAAAATAAAACATAAAATATAATATCATTCGAAACAGCCTTTATCGGATTAGGCGCAAATTAAATCTAGTTTATATAAGGAATCAAGAATTAAAATGTATTGTTATTAAAGGCTTCCTATATGCAAATCTTAATTAGACATCGTTCTTCTGTTTTAGTATTTAATTGAAATAGTCGATTGGTTATTAATTCTTATCGATTGTATTCCAAAACTAATTTAAATGACGTCTTTTAACTGTTGTTTCAATTTAATCTTCAGTTATAGAAATATAAATTTATATACCATACAAGTCTCAGGGTGTTTATGCAATAGTAGAAGGAACAGAAACTTCTTTATTGTCTTTTATTGAAATGGAAGATTTAAAAAAAAATAGTTTACGTAATTTTCAGAGTCTCTTTATTTTTTTTATAGACATAACAGCAGATAACATTTTAAAACTGCGTGATTCTTTTCGAAGAAGTGGAAAAAAGTTATAAAGGAAAGTTTACTTAAAAAGAAATACTGTTACCTTTCACCAGAAAATTTTCCATTAATTCTCTTTTCCTTTTAGCAAACTATCCATGAGGTAACAAAATAATAAAACGTGTAGAAACTATTTATTTTGCTACGTAATAAAATATAAGTATCTATGATATCAAAACATAAGTTCATTTATATTTACAGAGGGTTTTCTGGTAAAAAAATCTCTTTAAATAAAAATTTGATCAAAGAACAAAGAATATGTTTTTATAACGATACATTTGATTTAGTTTTCATTCCTGAATAAGTTTTAACAGATTGTTTGTAAGATAATAGAATGTAGAATATCTCATATCTCTTGGATTTGAATTGGAAATAAAGTACAAATTACCATGATATCAATATAAAAGCTGGTTTATATAGAGTGCATCATAAATTCATGCAAACTTCTAAAATTTATAATAAAATATATAATGCAGGGGAAATAATTTCGATTTGCACAACTATGATTAGAGAGACTATGGAATTTTTTCCATGTATGAAAAAGGATTCTAAAAGTAACCGAAAGGAGGCGTTTACACGTCATACTGATACGTTTTATGCAAATCAAGCAAACACAAATAGAAAACGAAACAAATCACAAATAACGTGACACTGTGCAATTATTTTAAAATAAAAGTTGTTCACCCTGACCAACACTATAAGATATCAGATAAGTGAGGTTTTTATCAATACACCAATTATCTCTGAATTTAGGATGACGTCATCGATGCAATCGATAGATAGTCCATTAAAATGTATCTTTCAAATCCAACGAAGTGGCTGGGAAGCCCCGATGCACATAAGACTTTAAATATCCTCACAACTGAAAATCTGTCAGGATCAAATCTGATCATCATGAGGGCCAGTCTCGAGTTATTACTCGGGCTTTAATAAAAGTGTCCAACAGGAACGCTTTGATTTTACAAGCAAAGTTAAGGTGGAGCACCTTTCTGCATAAAAGTGACAAACAGGCAAGACACGTCTTTCTCTTTCCTTCAATTTAGGTACAGCTTGGTCATTCAAAAGCATAACATACAATTTTGTAATGATTTTGCTGGTTTTTCCAACCAGATACATGACAACCCATTTCAAAAAATAAAAGAATGAAAGACAGCATGAAATCACAGCAAACATTTATATGGGGAGAATGCAATGGCTTGGTCAAGTGCTCATTAGGGTTTGTCGTCAGCCAGATATGACTGCCTTGCGTATTGACGTCATTATGCAATGAAAAGTAGACTTATTGCAACCGTATGATGTTCATCAAGCATTGCAAGTCATGTTCCATTTGTGCCAGTATCCATATAACAAAATTTGGTCTTTCAATTGTATCTGCTTGTAATAACTAGTGAAGTGCCAGCATCTTCTACGGATATAAATCTAAGATTCCATGCGGCAATATATGGCGATTCAACGATTCCTGAATCTCCATTATTCTCCCAGCTTCACGAGCACTCTGCTCACCATTGATTCTTGGCTGCCAAATCTACCATGACACTTGGTTACAACATGGGTGCTAAAAGCGCTCACGGACAGCCTGTCACCTCGTGAACGATTTTCCAAATTTCCATTTTCTCAAAATGTAGTATTAAATTCAATATTTTATTCAATGAAATGGAGCTTAGTTCTTTCAGTATTGTTTCTATGCGAGACTTTCGTTGGCAATGCAATAGTTGTGGATTTTCCATTCGTGTAGGAACTATAAATACAAACACTCAATCTAGTAAGGTCGCATAATACCGAAAACAAATGGTGAATTCATTTCCAACCAGGCGTTTTATTGCTAGTCTCAATAAGACATGCGATCGCACTCTTTCGTTTACCTTAGGAATCATTCTTTTATATACATATATAAGGAAAAAGTTATCCAATGCTCTTCAGATCCTAATTTGCGCAAAACCGAATTTTTTTCTGGACTTTACTTATTTTACTATGAATTTGTAAAGTTTGCCCGAATTTATGACGTACCCCAACCCCATAACTGCAAAGAACGTTTGCTAGTAACTTTGATAATTTGGCCAGAATCACAGCATATATAAGTTTGGCCTATAATCAAATTTTATAAATCGCTTTGAGTTCATCTCTAAGTATTAAAAAAAAAAAAGGTTGCGCGGCAAATTGATTTTATACGTCGATTGCTTAAATTTCTTTCATTGGTTTATTGTGTGACTATCAACGTATATTCATTAAATATCAGCCACATATTTGTTAGGCTTTCATAGAAATTTACGAGTAGTTTCCGAATAACATGGTTCCGTTTTAACATATCTCAGAATCTATATCTTAAACAAGTATGGAGCATAACCGATTTTAATTCCATCATCAAAAATTGAATCCTATGAACAGAAACCATTACTAATAGAATTTAATTTGAGATTCAATTCTATTATTGAAAATTTTCTTAGATAGCTTGCCTAGTAGATTAAAGGGTGGTATAAAATTGTTAATGGAATATAAATAGGAAGCAGAATGGTGTGGATTTATTTTCCGCCTTTAAAAGAGCATTACTCAAAAATTTATCAAAAGAATGAACTTTTTCCAAATATTCAGTTTTCCTTCAAAATCACACAGAAAGACAGTTTACTTTTTATATATGCAATTCATCTTCTTTAATGGTGGCTCGTCATTAATATCTAAACTGTTAGAGATAGTTAGATACTTCTACCAATTATTAATAAAATATATTAAAAACATTCACATTTTATTCAAAAATATTTCCACATTTCTGTTAATAAAATGAACTGCATAATGAGGTTTTGAATATTATTAATAATTTCGATGGCCAATTAGAGGAAAAATTGCCAGTCAACGGGCATCTGGAGGAAATGGTGAACGTTAATTGATCCTAAATGATGAAATGCAAAACTTGGTAAATCAATCGGTTTTGGTTTCAGAAGAACGAAACATTTTCTTTATAAAATGTCGATGTACCAATGTGACAAATAAGAACGACGGACTGAAAATTTATGGATTTTATAAAGCTTTCAGTAGTGCATTTCTTAACTTTTCATGAAGTATGAACATTTTACAAGATGAGGGCATGGGGTTGAAATCTGAGATGGGGATGAGATTTAGTATAATGATAGTATACATTTAGAATGTTCATTCATGAAAATATTAAAACGAAATGGCCAGTCAATTTCGAGAAAATGGTCCTCAAACTTTTTGTAAAGCTTATATACTAATAACTTGATTCTCGTCCCAGTGATTCCGATGGCATGGTTGTCTAGGTAACCGTCTCGTATGCAGAAGTTCAGGGTTCGAATCTGGATAGGATTTTTTTCTTTTTTTAATAACTTTTATTCAATTAAAAATTTGTGGATTTTAATTAATATGTTTTTGATTTTTTTCATCCAAAATAAATATTTATTATCAAAATACATAATAATAAAATTAAATTTTAAAAGAAATTTTTTCGGTTGGATCTATTTTTACAATTTAGAAAGCAGCTGATTGGCCACAATTAAAGTGGACACCCTGCTTATTAAAGTTCAGCGTATGAAACCCTATTTAATTGTTTTAATGATGTCTGCAGTTTCGCAAACATCACACTCCGTCTTTATCATGAATCCTTGATTCATGAATTTAAGTACTTGTGCTTCACCAAATGGAATTAGTGCCAGCAGTACAGGAGATTTTACAGAAAATATAGAATAAGAGATAATGCTCATAAATTATTTCGACAGGGAAAGTTCTACCGAAACGTAAAACTGAATGGAAACATCGAACTCTATTGTACTTTTTCAAAATCTTTGAGTGTCATAGTTATGAAGACTAATCCTCAAAAAATTTCAAGCAGTGTATGTGCAGCTGTTGAAAATTTGTCATTCCTCTCAAAAGTGGATATATAAAAGTGGAGCGAAAATCATACTCATAAAAATCATATTTACTCTACTCACCTACGGTACTACATCTTTCACGGATTTTCATCTGCGCGAAGCGGCATTTGCGGAAGGATATCAGAGAGGATAAGTAACTTTTATAAAGAAATTATGCATTACAGGTGAGATTTCGTTTTATTTCCTTTCAGTTATTTTTTTAAACGTTTAAATGAATGACTTATTTTAATTAGTATTCTTCTTACTTACATTTTATGTAAAATGTTCTTAGTATTTTTCTATTATTTTTTCGATTCGTAGCATTGATTCTTGGAAAAACAGATTTAAATAATTAATTTTATTTTTTTAAGTTTTCCTAAAATAAAGGAGAGCTAAATTTTTATGTTTATTTGACTTAAATAAAGCATGCAAAGTATTCAAATACTTTTTGCTAAAAATAATTTTCCATTTCTAAAAGATGAATAGAAACGAAAAAATGATTTGTTTATGTCGTTTCCCCAAGATTAGACGATATTCCATTTATAGGAACATAAAAACTAAATAGTTTTGCCTACTTATGTAATTTACGTACTATGTAACATGTAGTAACTGTCTCATTCTTTCGATTATTACGTTTTAATTCTCAAGAGTTTTATAACAATACTTAGAAATTGATTTATCACATGTTATTTTTCATTAAAACGCTCCATTAAAAATAGTAATTGATCAAGATTCTGAACTCTCTTTTGTACCGTTTATTCACATAAAATAGTTTGCATAAGAAGGTAACTGATATTTTTCAGAATGTGAAAAATATTCTATATGGAAAGCGTCTCTCATTCTTCATAAATTACACGAGTTTTAACGTATATATATTACACTGAATACAAATATTATATACTTCATTATTAATCACGGAAAATAAAATATTAGAACAACAGTAAGAAGTTAATAGAGTTAATATAAGTTTTCAGAATTTGAAATTTTATTAATTTGAGTAGAAATGGAATCTATACTCTTATTATAAATTTGGTTACAATTAGAGAGTTTTAAAAAACCGCCTTAAGTTCTATTATTAAAGAGAAAAAATAAATAAATAATGAAGCAGAATTTAGCTTTAATAAAAGCTACGCATCTCGCACGGCATTTCAGATGAGAATTTTATATGAATATTTAGCTAGACATTTCTTGGGAAAGTTGATGAATGATCTAAAAACGTGCATTTCTATGAACCTTCGAAGATTAAAAAAAATTATATAATGTTACATTTTTATTTTTGATACTTTCGGATTATTTCATCCTTTTTATAAGTAAGACAGTTTCAATATCTTTCTTTCGTCAGTAAGTATTTCTATATGCTCTAAAAAATGGAAAGAAACTATTATTTAAGACATTTCAGATAAAATTAAATTTGTAACCATTTTTATTATTCTAGATATTTAATCATTTTTATGAGTAAAATGTTTAAAATATCTCAATTTCATTCAAAGGGATTTTTCACCCAAATTTCATCGAATTAAATAAATTTTGTAAAAATTTCATAAAGAATAACAGCAAATTCTGTTTTATATGCGGTTTCAGATTTTCCTCAAGATTTTTTTAGATGTACAGATTTTTCTTAAATCTATACTTATAATAAAGCTCGATGTGTGTGTGTGTGTGCTGGCGTTCTACAGGCCAGACCATTCAACCTACAGCTACCAAATTTAGCACGTGTATATCTTGGAGGCCGGGAATGTGCACCTGGGGGTTATTTTTTCGAATTTTTAATTAGAATTTTATCTATTTAAAAATTAAGCGAAATTTCGGCGTGTTTCTGCTCTAACTTCCGAACATATTACCGCACAAAAAAGATTTTTACATCAAGTTAAAGAACAAAAATTTGTCTTTTAAATGATACCAATGTTTTAACATTAGAATTAAATTTCTATTTTTAATGAATTTTTAAATAAATATTTTAACTATATTTTTCAACAATTTTTTCGTACAGTATAAAAGTAAAATTTAAGCTGCACGAGCACGTTTCGCATTCATGGGAAAAAATTAGCTTTTTTCAAAGTGTTGTCATCACATTGATTAAAGCTCCAATTAAAAATAAATTAAATCTTTTTGGAAATGGAATCTGCAAAAATATAATTTTCGGCACGTGTCTGTAGGAAATGAAACAAATAAAAAATATTATTTTTTCTAAAAAATAAATTCAAGAAAAATTATTTTATGTTCTTTTACACTCTCTATATTATTAATCCAATAAATCAGTATTTTATGTAACTTGATTCAATAAATGCTCTAATAAATAACGAATTTTTGATTTTACATAAAGCTTCTGCTGTGGAAATAACGAATAACGAAATGTTCTTGAAACACTAATATTTTAAATAAAAAGAGTTAATTTCCAATCAACTAAATCAATCACTTAAACTGACTGATTTATGAAAATTCGAATATCACTATTCAATAAAAAAGGATAATTTTAGATTTTCCATCGATCGTTTCAAAGAAAATACGCCAATCAGCGCGTAAGTTTCTCAAGATTAATTGGCCCAAGATTATGAAATGTTGAGTTTTTCTAAATTTTTAACATTCAAAACTTCATAAATAAGTCTTAGTTGATCGTGGAAAATAGAAACATTCATTCATTTATTTAAAATTTGGTGTGTCCAGATTATTTCTCGGAATATGTTACCTTACTGCTTTAAATTTAGACTTCATAATTTTTGGAATATATTTATAGGCCGGAACAAAATATTATTATTGATTTCATTTCAATCCTTTTGAAAGCAAAACTAAAAACTGAATTTTATGCTGAATCTGAGAAATTTTTGTTGAATTATTCTTTGAGATATTACATAAATTATGAAAAATATTTTGTAGTTCACATAAGACTTAAATACCGAGCGATTCTGTTTGTAATACTCATATTCAATAATAATAAATAAATAACAATAAAGATGATGAATAAAATAAAACGCTTGGTTTTATTAAAAAATATCTTTATATTAATTGCAATTTCATCATTTCCACTTTAAATTAAAGTTGAATTTTTACCGGAAATGACAACAAATTAGCAAAATATATATAGTAAATTGAAAGAAACGATCTAAACAACAGTATAAGTTTGGTATGACTATCAAAATTGGAAGATTAAAAATGTTTTGTTTGAGAATCTATTAAGAGACCAGTTACTTAAAATATTTAATTGAAAATTGTAGCGAGCGGTAATACTGGCGAACCGGTTGGTCGCCAAAGGCGACTAGTATATAATAAAGTGAAAAAAATCACTTTGAAAAATTAAAATTAATCATTTCGTGAAAAATTCAATACGGAATCAAAATTATTTTCAATTACAGTATTGTATGTTATTAATCAAATGTGAATAGCATATAATATTTTATTTATGTTGATTATCATTTATACTTTTGTTAGTGATTACTGCGTGAATCAAATTGTGTTTGAAAATATACCAAAGCAAAGCTAATTTGCTGCTTTTAATCAGTATATTTACGTTTTGCACTTATGTAAAATTGTAACAATAAGCCAACTATATTGATAATTTTATTGAATAAATTGGATATCAGATTCAATTTCTTTATTTGATATTACAATAACAGAAACTATAACTAATAATCGCAGGCATATGCGAGTGGCTGTTATTATACCAAATCGACTATGGTAATCATAAATGAATATAAGCTTCGTTAATACTAATTACAGACTTTTAACTGATTTGTAATGAATGTCACTAGAAAGCTATGAACCTTGAAAATCCCAACGACTAATTTTGAATATAAAAGTCATAAATAAGTATTGAATGTGAATTTTACAGTTGCAGAAGACTGTTGTCTAAATTTTTGCTTTCAGACTAAAGAATCATACATTCGAAACCGATTTCAAAGAAATTTAGGCCCCTTATGTCAGCATAAAAGATAAAAGTCTGATAATGGCTTGGTTCTTATGTAATGTCCTCAATATAAAACTATTACATAAAGTAATGAATTCTACCTCAAAATAGCAGTGTGTCTTCAAACTAGAAACGCAATCTCCTTTCCTGAAATTTATGAAGGTAGAAGTGAACTTGTTTTGCACTTAATCTCCGCAATTCCGCAACTTATTGAGTTTATTGTTACTTTCTCGTATACGTAGCATAGATAAAGTATAGCAATCATCAAAAAATTGAAACTCGATATTTTGAATTATCTCCACGTTTTTGACCTCCCTGGGTTCGAAAACATATTTTTGGAAAATATCCGTCTATTTGTCTGTGATAAATATATTGAAAAACGTTTTGAGCTACATGGTTGAAATTGGGGGTACGGGCTTTGCATCAAATTTATGGATTGCTATAAAATTTTGAGTAAACTTTGTTCAGACGATTCTTACGATTCAAATATAATTTAACAGTATAATTACAGAATGAAGAGAGCTAGGGAGATAAGATTAGGTTCACAGATGTAACATCTTTAGTGTAGACCCTTGTCAAATTTTGAACCAAATCCAACAAGGGATTGACCGTCCGTCGGTCTGTACTTTTAGAAACATGCAAACGGTAAGCCAAAGTCTTAATGACTTAAATATATCAAAATTGATATGTGATTTTTTGATTACAAGATTAGTTTGTGTCAAATTTTTATTTTAATCGGTCGGGTAAAACGCGTCTAAAATACAAATTCGATTTTTGGATACTATTAATCACATGCCAGAGATTAGTCGCCAAATAACTCGCCAAGGATGACACGATAGACTCAGGAAAAATACTAAATTCACGTCAAAAGTTAATATTTCGTAACTGTTGTACTCCAATGCTATGCAAGGTGTTCTCTGGAAAAAAATCTTTATTAGAGGGTATACGAGAAAGCTTTGGGGAGACCACTTCAGGTGGTTTAGTAATATAGTTGTGTATAAATATCGATAAAAATGTACAGTCAAAAGTTTAATTTAAAGTTAAATTTTTATTCGGAAGTTTCCAATGAAACTATCTAATTAAGGGGAAAAAACTCTGCAAATCCTGTTTGTGTCAAGATATGTTACTACATTCAACAATGTTCAAAAAGAATTCCTATTTTCTTTGCGGTACTCTCAAAGCGTTCGAGGGTCTTTCTCAATTAATGTCCGCTTGCTTCATTTCTTCCGAGCAAATTTTACCGATTAAAGAATCCACCCACTCTTAATAAGAATATTTCGCGTTACTAGTGGTGTCTTTTCAAACATAAAAGTTCCAGGCTGTTTGCTAAGGTTTAATGTACCTTGAAATGAGTATTTAAGCGTGAAATTATTATTGAAGCGTATCTACAGTTTATTTTCAAACCGCTTTCTTCAAATATTGGTTTTCTCGAAAGCAGGGTTTTTAAAAAAATTCATTTTAAAGATATCTTCGGTTTTTAATTGAAAAATGACACAGTTGTCATTGTTTCCGAACAATTTGAAATTCTGTGTAGCAAGCTTTCATTTGGAAGTATAATAGTCGGATTTTATCTCAAGTTTTTTTTAATATAATCTTAAAATGGCTTATTAAAAATCGACGAAAAGTGAAGAGCAATTATATTAATATTTAAAAAGACATTTTAGATAATTTTATCCCATTAATAGTTAGAGAATGTTCGGCGTTTCTATGAAATGACGTCACCTTCAGATGGTGCTATTATTTTATCGTTTGTTTTCTCATTTTTAATTAATTAATTTCGAGCCATACAGAACTGCGAGAATATCGTTTGATGTTTTTGATTTTTTTTTGGTGCTTAATTATCGCACTTTGGCAATATGTAACTTATGTGTATTTTTAACGACTTTTTGCATACTTTATAACTGCTCTTAAATGTTTTTCAAATTAGCTGTAAATGTGTTGTAAATATTAGAATATAATTGCAAAATCAAGCTACATTTATATTAATTAAATTTTACCATGCATACAATAGTTTTCAGACATATTCCAATAATAAAGAAATTGTGATTGAATTACTTTCTACTATTTAATTGTTACTTTCAACTACAGCAATGCAACACATACAACGTCAGGGGATTTGAGTGCTAAGCAGCGATAACCCTTAATTAATGTACATCAAATCAAAGAAACACTGTGTCTAATTAGTGGCTAAACTTTTTATAATTTCGAAAACATTTAAATGCATGACAAAAATTGCATCTATCTAACTTATTGCGTTTCGGAATTATTGAATCTGGCATATAAAAAAAAGTCTTTTTTTATGGGAGTTCTATTGTTTTTGTGTTTTAAAAAATTCATCTTTTATTTATCTTATTAGTTATACTTCTGAGTTTCCTAGTTAATACATACAGGGACCTATTAACACACAGTTTTCATTGATGGAATTTGTTTAAAATCTCATACAGATTAAAATTTGTTCGCTATAAGACCATACATTGACTATGTCTGGTGTCTTTCAATGAGCGACTGTCCTGTCCAATGTCCATTCTATGTTCAGTGTCTTTCACTAAATAATCTTGATCGTATATACACGGACAAGCATATAGATAATCAGATTGATCAATATATTTCAAAAAATGATTTTTTTTAACACAGGAAGTTCGTAATCTTAAAGAACATCGAAATCATGAAATCACATAATATTTGAATTAGAAAAAAATGTTAACTGTCTGTTTCACGTTGGAAGCGAAGTCTTCATTTGCTATTAAAAGTTTCTACTGCTCTTTCTCTTAATTCGTACTTTCAAAGGGCGGAGCACCTATGATAATCCAATTTATGCATTTATGTCAAACCTTTGATGGTTTTATATGTTTTTCCCTCATACTTCTTTTTTAAGGGAAAATACTTTTTTCTCCGTTGACAAAATATATTAAAAACTTTCTGCTGAGAGTTAAAATAAAAGAGTATTCTAGAAACTATCTTCTAGAGATAATTTTTCTTCATATTTTCTTTATACTGTTCATTTTGCGCATGCATCAAGAAACATTTATTTTGTAAAAAAAAAAAAAGTGTGAGAGAAGATGAAAAGAGGAGGTGTTTACATTTAGCTATAGGATAAAAGCAGATTATTCGATAACAGATTCGAAATAATTGATAATCTTTGTGCGTACCAACCTTTATTGAAATATAATCGTCGAAAAGTGCTAGTTTCGGAATTCGGAAACGAACAGTATATATATTTACAGTAGATGTCGCTTAATTTGTTCAGTTCGTGACTCGCAATGAAATTTTCACTTAAGTCGCAGCTTTCAGGGGACTCATTTTAGAGTAAATTTTCATACTTCATAAAAATTTCAATTTTGTCTTTTCATCTTAAAGGTTTATTTAAAATTCATTTCCTATAGTAATTCAATCGCAAGTGACAGTGGGTTTTGCTGTTCGAGAGATCTCTAAGAAGATCTGTTTACTTGTCCTTTAGATAATGAAAATGAAAGTTCAGTTGATTATCATGAAAACTGATTACGCAATTCCAAATCTTGAGCAACATCAAGAATCAATCATCCGCAAATGAATGAAGAAATAATAGATGCAAGTTGTACAAGAAGCATGAAAATGGAACTATAGATCCTAAAATTAAAACTCAAATTAATTTATAGCCCAGTTTACAGCATTAACCTCCAGATGGTTTTGAATTTATTGGAGCAATTTACATAGTTGCATAGGATAAACCAGAATTGTTTTTATTATAAGCTTATGGCTTCTTCCTGTAGTTGGTATTTCAATGGAGGGGGGGGGCGAGGAAAAATACTTGCTCACAGCAATAAGAATTTTTTCTGCTGTTCGTATTGTCATACCATCATTGAAGTATCAATTGCTCATATCTTTGAAGTATCTCCAACCCTTTATTTGGCACATTTTCTTAGAACAAACGTATTTTCATTGACTTTCAAGGGGGATCTACAGTTCCATATGTTTTACATGGATATTATATGCCTGCCTTCGTACACAGAAAATAGAGTGATAATTAAAATGAACAAATGCACATAGATTTCTAAAAATTAAATAATTTATTAATGAATTGAAGAATATGTGAATATATTATATCTTATTTGCTTAGTATTTGTACATAATACATTTTTATTACCTCCTTTCATCATTTGCAAATTAAAGGATTAAAACTGTGAAAGATGAGATTCGTCATTGGAAAAGTGTATTCAAGAGTGGAAAGCACAGTAAATATCTTCAAGAATTTATTTTATTTCTTACGAAACGCATGATTTTACCAACTGCAGAATTAAGTGCGAATAAAATTGCATATTATTTCGAAATCATAAGAAAAATCTACTTTACTTTCAGTCTCTACGGTGCAAATAGTATTTTTTTTATCTGCATTTACTTTCTATTTATGGATTTTCAAAATTGTATCGAACTTCTGAAACATTCTTTACTAGACAATACTATATAAAACTAAAGAATGACTCATTTTTCTGGAAAAGTTGCAATAGGTACAAATGGCTGAACTGCGATTCCCACGTGTCTTTACAACAGTATTGCAAAATACTGATGTGGTAATCAGAATCTATAAAACCTAACGATTTAAATGTAGTGTATTGCACGTGATTCTTTATTTCTGGTCATTGTACTTGAAACAAGAGAGCAAATGATTCAATATAATAGTTTATGATGTGCTTGTTTTACGATATGTTTTAAAATATGATGAAATCAAATCAAATTTTATGTAGTTTCGATGCCAATAAACTTTAAGAGAAAAATAATGAAATATTTCTGCGGTTTGAAAAGAGTTTCATGATATTTGCGATAAAAAAGCTATCCTGATGTGGCGATTTGTAATCAGAAATGTAATAGGTTTCAAATTTCAAACTTTGTAAAAGACCGAAACTTAAGTTCGATATCCATTTTGAAGACAGTATTTGGAATTATAAGAACTGTCTATAAAGTTAAGAAATATAGAATTAAGGGCCTTTCTCATAAGCTATATAGCCGACATCAAATAACTGAAGAATTTCTACAGATTTACAGATATAGGGCGTGATTAATGGACTTAGATGCTTTGGTACTGAAAATAAGAAACTGACGAAATTCTACATAGCTATATGAATTTGAAAGATTTAAGGACTTAATAAATACGCATCCTAAAGTAAAAAAAAAGATTAAAGAAGTTTTAGATGTTTAAATGAATAAGTGATATTTAGATATTTAAATTCTCTAAAACTAGATTACTGAAAGCAACGAACTCAAGAAGCTCTCTTGCTATAAAGGAATAGGTGAAATTTAAGGAAGCAACTTTACAGCAACATAAAGGAATTCTACGTAATTAGACGAATTGGCGAGTTTTAAGAACTGCCGAAGAAAAACGCCTTAACGGATATGTAAACGAGTACAAAAAAAATGAAATTTATTGGTAAGTTTCTCATTGAAAAATGGTCTTTGCAATACTTTTACCAGCAGATAGAACTTAACAATTACGATCTAAATATTATATTTTTGTTGATGGAAAAGAGCCTTACTATGATACACAAGAATAATTTGTACATAGATGCAGTGATGTAAACGAATATTTAAAAGAACTGAATAAAATAAAGAGAGTAAGAGAAGACTCCAAATTTGCAGTGCATGGACTTCTTAAATACAACATTTTGACATCTGAAGCATGTATATTAACATGTCAAAATAAGACTCACGGTAGAATAATGTACTGCAAACAGGAATTACAGAACAATATGAAAATGAGTTAGATTACTGATCTTTCTGGTAAAATTAAATATTTCAATATGATATTCAGCAATTTGGAAATAGAAAATAATTAAATTAATAATTGCTATAAAAATGCTATAAAATTAATTAAAATTGTTTATATGTAATAGATGAAACAGTAAGCATGTATTATTTTATTGAAACTTTTAGAATGTGTCACTGTTAATGGAAAGCACTTTCCATCATCATCAGACAGACTACGATGACCTTTTGGCAAAGATTTAATTTCAATGAATTTGAATTTCAAACAATATAACATGTCATGGCTTTTCAATTAATTTATACAACACTTGACATTATTAAAATGTTATTTACCTTCAGATTAATTGCATATTTTAAGGAATAGAATTGCTAAAGCATTCAACATAGAAACTTATTGATATAGAATAATAACTCGATGTTAGTATAATTCAATCGCTTTGTGGCTCATATGTCTGCATTTTATTCATTATTTCATTTACTCACTACTACATTCAAAATAGTATCATTCATTCAAAATAGTATTTATCTGAAATGATTTTCGCATGTTAGAATGTTTATAATAATCTTAGTATTACTTGCAATACTAGCATACAAGACAGAATAAATATGAATACATATTTTATAATCAATGAAAAGCAATTTTTATATTCATTAACATAAATCAGGTATATTTACAAATCATATATTAATATTTAAATTACAATAACTTTATTACAAATTTTAAAGTATGAAACAAAAGTTATTATATTAATTTGACATTCTCTATGCGATATTAAGACGAGGTTAAGCATATTTTGCAAAATAAATCCCGTAGGAATTTTTTTTAGCATGCGAAGATAAATTTTAGAGGTTTTGCATTTTACCATTCTAGCGGATTTAGAACAAAAAAAAATCCATTATATTCTGAATTTTGGGGGTTTATCTGCTTTTTGAATCATTTATAATCTCAAATAATGCATAGAGTTATTCTAATTCGCCGACGCCGACTAGTTAAAAAAATAGTGAACGTGATTGTTTTCAGAAGTTAGACGAGTCATTCAATGTCGGGGTTTACAAGACAGAGCAATAAAGTTTTAATTTTTTAAATCTGGAGCAATGATTGTTTCGGTCATTGCTTTTCTTGAATAAGTGATTCACCGCTTTTTGCTTTGGTCAATTCCAAAACTGGATAATCAAATAAGTAAAACAGGAAAGGCGCCCCACAAACTCCTTGGTACCTTAAATTGCGAGATTTTTTTTAATTTTTTTTTTTGCGATGATTTCAGGATAATTTAGGTTAGCGCCATCTTTTGATTTACCTAGGACCATATTATTTAAATTTCAAAACAATATTCCTACATTTTTTTTCGTGTTTTCAAATTTGCTTATAGATATATATAAATGTGAACCCACCTGTGTCAGTAATTGGCTGGTTAACTCATATATATATATAATGATTTTTTAAAATCTTAATTTAATCCAAATTAATTTCCAAAGCTTTATCTTAATTTAGCCCATAGTACTTTCATTCTCATATTTCCTGATCCAATTCCACTTTCTTTAAAGAGAAGCTTTATAAAATTGCCGACTTTACAAATTCTTCTAAAAGATCCCTGTGTTTCCCTTGCTTTTTGATTGACATGCCATGGAAATCCCTATTAAAACATCACATTATATAAGATAGGGATAATTTGTTTCCCCCTCTTTCTACGCAACTTCTTGACTAATCTGTTGCTGTGAGCGGACGTGCCATGTTCGCGCCTTCTTGTAAATAAATTATGCTTTCCCGGGAGAGAAAATAAAACGAACTTTAAAACTTCAATGAGTCTTTCTGCCTTCGAACCTGCATTCTACTTTAAACAAAATAATGCTAACATATATAAAATCATTTATTTATAATAAAATTAAGATTATTTGATTTTCATATGGTGGATATGCCAGATATGTTGAAAAAGACCGGCAAAGAAATGTTTTGTTCGATAAGCTTATCGCAATGCCTGTTAAAAATAGAAACTGCTTACGTAAAAATGCAATTAAAATCAATAAAAAATATCTGGATTTAGAAATTAGCCGATTAAAAGAATTTCCCAAAGTCCCTCAAAAGATTTATTCCGGAATTCAACGCATTTTTAGTTTATAAGAAGAATATTGGCTTATAAAACCACAAACAACTTACGCTAATTCGTCAAAAAAAAAATTAACACACCGATGTCACTTGGTGATTGTAATACATGTAAAATGTCCCCATTTCATTCAACAATGCATTCATTGCTTTCAATGCACCTGTACCAAACACTCTTACATGCTGTTGTCTAAAGCTCCAATTAATTCCTGGAATTCAATATTTCCCCATTTCAAATGACTGACTTTTACTATTTGATATTAATGCATCCAACATGCGTTTTTACTGCAGAAATAAGACATTTTTTACAGCAGAAATAAAATTTTTATAATCTGTACAGTTTGAAAAATCATGGACCTGTAAGAGGACTTCTAAACTGGCATTTTAAAACAAGTACCTAGTTTATATAATTACTTTGGCTAAATACTTATTTATAATCATAATCAAAAGTGGATTTTTCACCGATTGATATGGGATGGATCGTTCGTCATATCGAACAGTCTGACATTTGGATATGCCTCATTATGTATGAAGTCATACCTCAGGATTGAAGTACAATCCTGTGCATTTGCTGACATCATTTATCGGCCATTCGTTGATCATCACTATCACTATAAATAAAATCTCATATTTTCAGGCGTTGTATAAAATTATTACAAGGAACTTATAATTATTTTAAGGGATAGAATTCAATATTTTATGTTTTCAGCAAGGTATTACTTTCATAACATCGTGTTCATTTCTGCGTTCATTTCTTTATATGTTCGTTATTTTTACTCCATGACAGAGCCCGGAGCAGATCTGATCTCTTGCCTCTTTTGGGTAGAAGAATATTTCCTGAGGTAAAGAATTTTCGCAAACTTTACGTTAAGAATAATTCATATTTATTTGATGTACTGTCAGTACGTTGATCTCTTGATCCGAATACTTCGATACTAATATAAAGGATCATAAAATATCTTTTTTTGAAGAAATTTCTTTTCTTTTTTATTTTTCTTACAATTTTTCTTGCTTTTCTCGCTTTAAATTATAAATAAGAAATGAGTCGGTAAACTAGAAAGGCTGTGAATAAAACATTGGATATCTTTGATCTGGTTGAATCAATTAAGAAAATGATATATGATATATGAGTACGATAGTCAAATTTTTAAATGTTAGTTTTCTTATTCGTCAATTCTTTTTATTTTTAAATATGCAATAAATGTGCTGCTTCATGAACCATACCCAAGATTTTATTACATAAATAACGTTTTTTATGCATATTTTTTGTAATTCATTCCTTTTTATTAGTAGTAGATTCCTTAAATGCATCTGTCTCCAATAGTCTTCACTAATTTGAAAGCTCTTATCAGAGTAGCAGATATTTTGTCCTTTGAATTCGTAATATAGTAAAACTTTGGCAAAATGTATAATAAATTTTGATTTTTTTATCTGCGCATATTTAACATTAATAAATCAACTGAATTGACAGAACTGAATACCAATAGCAACTGAGTTAATGTTTTTGATCCAGTGATTTACAAACTAGATTATAGATATTTTTTACATACTTTAATTTAATTAGATTTGTTCCATGTAAGTGAAGACAAAATTTTGTAACAGATTTTCGACTCACTTCCTAATGTGCTAGAGATTTGAATCTTTGTATACATTTGTATGATTTCGTAAACAATGCATTTTTTAGTATTTTAAAATTTAATAATTAGCTGAATGATTCAATTTTGATTTTGATTTTTCGCACGTGGCGCCATCTGTTAAAAGATTTGAGAAAAAGTATCAAAATATAAAAATATTTTTAACAATAAAGTATAAATTAAAGACTAAAACATCAAAAAGAATGAAAAATAAAATAAATTTAAAAAATTTATAAATTTTTTAACGAATTCTTTTCATTTCGCTCTTATACCATTTAGTCGGAATGTTTTAATATTAATTTCATGCATCTGTAAGTAAATTGAAATGAAATTTTTTAAAAAATCTGTTATTCTAAACAACTACTTATCTGATTAACAACAAATAAAATATATTTTACAAAAGTTGTCCATAATCAGAATATACAATTATTGAAAATTCTAATGTACACTCCAGCTGCATATCCTGCGATTTCCGCGGGTTGGCAATCAGTCCATTTTCTGTTGCATCCCGCGTTTTTGAGAGTGGTGCAGAGTGTTTATTTTTATGATTAAAGATTTTTGTTATACTATATTATAAACGTGTAACCTATAGTATCAACTCACTTAATTTCAAAAATATTTGAACTTATTTGCAAACATCGCATCTAAACAGTGATTTTGAAGAATTACGCAGCTAGAGGGTTAATAGAAATAGTGTTTTTGAACTAGAAATGAAGAAATTACTTAGTTTTGGTATACAAATATTAAATTTGAATTCACGTTTTTTAGTTATGATAAGATTTAATTGAAATATTCTCTGTGTTAATATTTCTAATCTGTTTGTATTGCAAAAGCTAATTTATGACAGGTTTTTTTATTACTTCTATCTAAACACAAGTTTCCAATACTATATTCATACATTGCACAAATTATCAAGATTGCAAGTCTTGCATAATATTAGATAGCAAAAATAGAATTTGTTATCTAATTAAACAACCTGGAGGGAATCGACATAATAACATTTACTGGCAAACTTCATTTTCTGGGCGTGAAGGAAAATCTTGGATATAAGCAGGGAAAAAAGTTAATATGCAAAGTGCACTGAAAAAAGAAATCAACAACGAATATATTAGTGATTAATTCAGATATTTAAAATCATTTTTACACGTGATAATATCATGCCTTCGTACTTGGGAAATTGTAGAAGCTTTAAAAATTTCACTATTCGTGCCACAAATCTTTTATTTTGAACAATATTTTGGCAGAAGGGTCAATAAATTTTCGAAATTGGGGATCGCCGAAATAAAAGGTTTTTCTAAAAAGACAGAAAATAACATGACGATCTGGTCACCTTTTTCTCTACAAATGTAACGATTATGAAAACATAAACTAGAATGTACAGATAAATCTTTAAAGGCCTATAACTTGTGATAAGGTTATAACCCTTTCAGCATTGTCTTAAAGTTTAATAATAAAATTAACTTTTTTTTCTGCCATTGTTATAGGATTGAAATTTCGGTGCCATATAGCTGAAACAGTAATCATTATTAATCTTGAAAAATAGAATTTGGCAATCATAGACACATTTGTTTTGAGACATACAGCATAATTCACTACCACAGCGAAATATAATTAAAAAGGTTCTCATTCTATTCACAAACAGTTTATTAATGAGCAGTTTGTACACTTAGTTATGAACCGATGATAATATATATTATACTCCTCAATACAAGCAATTATGCAACTGCTAAATAATACACAAATTTTAAATACTCTTTTATTGAAAATAAAATAAAGTAATGGTTTATAAAATATTTGAAATCTTTTTATTGTAGATATAACGGCAAATAAAATTTTAAAAAATGATATTTTTCTTTGAAAGAAACAAAAAGATTTTATCGAAATATGCTTTACTCAAAAATAAATAATGGTTAACTTAGATTATTTACAAGATAAAAAAAATATTCGATAACTATTTGTAACTTAGGTAATAAAAGTATCTATTAATAGATAAGTTATATTTACGAGAAATTTCTGTTAGTAACTTAACTCTGAAATGAAAATTTAATCAAGAATCAAAAAATACATACATTGGATATTACTTTTCAATTCATTTCATTCCTGATTAACATTTGCCTACCAAAATTCAAAACTTAGTATTAACTTTGCTTTTACCTAACTTCGGATTTTGTTACCGAATTTTTCACTCATTATGTATTAAAGCTCTGAAAACGAAACCCAATGACAATAGAATATTTTAATAATTTTAGAGCTCTTAAATATTAATTAATATATTAATTGAGCTAAAAGTATTGTTTTCAGATATGTGCTGCAATCTGGAATTCATTTGGGAAAATATTTAATTTTAGATTCTATAATATTTATAATAATGAATTATGAAATAATTAGGGACAAAAAGGAAGAAAATAAGAAACCTTTTAATTCCGCTTTTACTTTTGTACTGTAGAAGGACGAGACTCTTTAAATTTCATTATGAGGTTGATGAAAATAATACAAGAAGAGTTTCAGAAACAGTTATTTAATTATTTTCTAACTTACACATTTCATACAACAACAACAACAACAACAAAAAAAAAAAAAAACGAACACGGAAATACACGACACTTACTTCGAATACAATGTAATAATAACTCCTAGAAGGATCACGAGAAATATAACTGGATGTTAATAAGGTAACGCCATCTGTTGTATCAAAAGAGAAGGTAATAAAGTTATGTAACCTCTACAGTAATAAAAAGTGGAAATGAAAAAAATTAGTGAACTTTCACTCATGATATGTTTTGTAACTTCCAATTATTTGTGAAATATAATAAGACCAAAGACCTCCAAAAGTATAAATAACTCTCAAAATATAAGTATAAATAGCTCTAAAATAATATTGCTCCATTATAATGTGTTACATTTTAGTTTAATGAATCGTCAGCAAATATTTAACGCAATGGGAGAATCTTACAATAGAAACCACTGTGGTCCAACTATAGAATCTTTTTTAGTTAGTCGGCTTTGAGCATTAAGGCGTGGTTCTGAGCCTGAAACTTGTGGATTTATTTTCCGGCTTAACTTTTAACGAGCATCAATCAAAAACACTTACGTCGTCGACGTCAAAAAGTCGAGAGATATGCACTAGGGTTGAAACGAAAATGGCCTTAATTTTTTTTTTCGATTTTAGTTTGGTAATAGTGGGGAAAAGTTGCCTTTTAGGTTCATAAAGAATAATTGAAAATTCGGTTGCTATATTGCAACATCTTAAAGTGCCGCAAAGAGCTTGAAATTTGAAAAAAAAATGAAAAAAAAAAAAAAACGGACGAATTTTAAAATGGGCCTTTAAATTTATTTTTTCGATTTTAGTTTGATAATAGAGAGTAAAAGGTGTCTTTTAGGTTCAGAAAAAAATTTTTAATTAGTTGCAATACTATAACATCTTGATGTGCCGCTAGGAGCTTAAAGTTTGTAGAAAATTGAAAAATTATAAACTTTGATAAAAAGGAATTTTATGAATTTTTCGTGGATATGATGTTATAAAAGATGGTTTTAAATATATATATATATATATATATATATATATATATATATATATATA
>JAPMOR010101180.1:48801-83795 GCA_026543865.1 Argiope aurantia
TGATGTTACAAAAGATGGTTTTAAATATATATATATATATATATATATAAGCACTACAACTCGAAAAATTCTTAATTATAAAATATAATAATAAAAAAATATATATTGTATGTTGAATTTTGTTTCTTACTTTTGTATCCTTAATGATTACAAATGCTACAGTTCAAAATTCTTTTCTTCTGCCACATTAAACTGGGTTTTTTTTGTATTACATTTTAGCATATATTAACGTGAGTCAATTTTTGCTCTTATATATCCTTCTCTTGTAACTGAATAGACATTTTGGACCGATTCGGTCACCAGTTTTACAACTCTTTCCACGGCTTGCATGTGACAAGGTAGCCGGAGAAAGTCGATAACCGAGTCCACTATATTATTTGGTTCAAATTCAGATGCCTTCAGTATGAAGTCTTTGAGCGAGTCACTGGAAACATATTTAAACAAGGGGGACTCATTTGTGTCATTTTCTGACCATGAGATCATGTCCATGTAATCCTTTGCATCGAAGTTTATCTTTGGAACGTTGAACTTCTTAACTCTGTCTCTACTTTCTGTTCTTGTTTTTAAAACACGTCGTAAACCAAGTTCTCTTTGAATTTTACGTTCATCACTTAGCATGGATAAGAGGATTTTTTCTGAAGCAGCAAAGTACCCATTTCTTTGAATAATGGAGTCTATAACGTTTTTGAGATCGTCAGAGAGATAGCGTGAATATGAGATAAGTTTAAACAGATGTTTGGAACCATACGTACATGATGGTTTTAAATATTGAACCACACAGGTACATGCACTTTCACAATGTAATCAGCCAGAGCCTTAAGATTTTCAATTGGATTTTCAGTTGCCACATACAATCGAAGTAAGCGATTGGCTAATGTCAACCACCTGGAGTGAGAAAGTTTTCCAGGGTTTCATAAAGATAAATCTAGTGAGCAATTTCCACTTTATACAGTGATACACATATCTAATAAATATTTTTGATCTGTACTTAAATCATTTTTGTCTTCCAGAAGAGGAAGGTTATTTTCAATTGGAAAGAAAGTAACCACAGGAAGACTAGCACAGTTTTCGCCTATTTCGCCTTTAAACTCATTGGGTCCTTTCGTTTTACCATCTAAATGACAAAAAAGATGTCGCAATGGTTACTCATTACAATGGAACAAACAGATTAACCATTGTAAAGGTCTTCCTATTTTCTTTCCCTTCTAAGAAATTACACAATTAATATACTCAGTGTTATCAAAAGGTGTTTGTTGTATTCTCTATCTTTAAGAAATTTCAGTCTGCTATGTCTTTTCTGGTGCCATATTTAGGTGTTATATGGCCTAAAAACTTTGAGTTTGGTTCCTCTATTAGTAAAACGTGCACTTCTGAAATAACTTTTTTATTACAACTTACTACCTTTCTTTTCTTGAACAATTGTTATGTCTTTTCCTCCATCAAAAAACAATCCTCTATTTTCGGTTATCTGAGTATAACGATTGTCTTTAATGAGAACTCTTCGATTTGTTGATCTTGTTCTTCTAATTTTCATCCTGTCTATTACATAGGTTTTGTCTTCTGTGATTACACCCACGTCCTGTAAAGTAGCACTAGCTATAGCTGCAGCAGATCTATCTGACATTCCTATACGGTCAGCAATGGAAGCTAAAGATGGCAATTTAATAGTATTTGAGTGCTTTTCTCTTCGTTTAGTTTCGAAAGGTCTGGTAGTTTTATCTCTTCTTGTCTATTTCATGGATCTGGTTGGTCTGTCTCTTCTTGCGTGTGCTCTCCTAAAGAACACTGTTGTTCTCCAGCTCTGTCAATAACCGTTTCTGACACACTAGTATTTTTTGCCCGTTCTTGATTAAACTTAACTATTCTTTGTATTTGTTTATTTTAGCTTCCTTCTCTACTCCACAAAGCGCTTGTGATAGCTACATCAATGTTACCTATAACCATTTTCCTGTTACAGTGTTAATCGTTTAGAAACTCTTGTTCCCAAACTGGTGTTTAGTTTTCTTTTATGCAAGTGCAAGAATTAAAATTCACACATTTACAGGCAGCAATATCAATAAACGCTTAGCTTCTTCTCTAAATTTCCGAAGTTGGAAACAAACTTATTTTAACTTTTCCTGCTTTTAGATTTTAATAAATTCCTCTATTTAGCATGATAAGATTTATCATTTGTGAAATTCTTTTGCTAGAAATAGGGGAATAGAAGCTATTGACCATATTTGTTCTGTTTTGCGAACATATTTAAATTACAGAAGGATCCTTCTCTGAAGCAAATTTGAGGCTATGTCTAATATAACAATGGCACTTCATAACAGATTCGTAAGTAGGCAGTTCAACTTCAAATAAATCACTAAATTACTCAAATATAAGGCACTCTGACATTTGTCTTGTCTTCATTAACTTAACTTTAACCATTTTTACTAACTACAGAGTATACAAGCGCATAAATTCACAATTACGTTAATCATTACACAACAAACGGAGCGGAGACTCTAACTCAACTGAACTCGGCACCACCTCTGATTTCATCACCAAACGCAGACATAACTCCACCTCCTCTCAATAACATCTACTTCAGTGATGACTCAGCTTCCTGGATGCCATACCAATGCAAGAGTAAAATTGTTTTTATTTTTCTATTCATATTATAACGCCTATTTAAAGTTTTTTATTTCCTACTCGAGGCTCCAAAAATCTTTAAAAAATTGCAAAAAGTGTTTTTATGAAAATTTAACGTTCTTGTAGCACCAAGATGTACTCTAATAGTTTTTATAATTTTATTTTTTTTTTTTATTATACCAAAAGACATTTTTCCACTCTGTTACAAATAAAAAAATTAAAAGTTGATTATTTCGTAAAATAAAATGTAGCAAAAATTTCGATTTTATGAAACTTTAACGCTCTTGCGGCATCTCAAGACGCACTCTAATATTGCTCATATTTATAATTTATTTTATCTACACCAAAAGGCAACTTTTCCACTCTATTTTGCTGCTTGTCTAACATAAAAAATTTTAAAAAAATATTTTGCACACATTTAATTGTTTCATATTAAATGATAAAAAACTACAAAAAAAAACTTTGATTTTTGATGTTGGATCAACAAATTTATCACTGGTTCCGGCATCAAAACAATTACCGATTAAGAATTCCAATGTTCCTATTTCATAGTTATTCTTTTTTTAAAAAAAAAATTCAGCTTTTTTTTGTTATTTGTAAAAATGCAAAAAATGTTGAAAAAAAATTATTTGCTTCTCATTTATATTAAACGACAAACGATTACAAAAATAAATCTTCGGGGTTTTAAGTTCTATCAATAAATTTATCGTTTGGTTCCAACATCAAAATAAATTTGCCAATATTTTAATCGTAAAATTTACTCTTATCATATCATATCATAAAATTTACTCTCTAATCATATAATAGAGATAAGGCGTATACGCAATATATGTATATTTTATAGCATTCCAATGTGAGTGAATATAAATTTAGTAATTAAAACGATGAAAAGCTTTGTTATAAAATATATTAAAAATATTTTTAAAGTTTATTAACAGTAGAAGGAAAATTATACAGAAATAAAATTTATACAGAGAAATTTATTTTTCATTTTTATTTTAAGTACTGTAAAAATGACTTTTGTATAACTATAAACTCAGGAAATATTGAGGAAAAATTTCTTTAAAATTTTAATTCGAATCTTATTCCAATTTTTTTAAAATCCTTCATTAGGGGACATCTACTATCCAAGTAAAAAATATATTTACCAAATTTCGAATCTGTGTGTTTAATGTAAAATATGAACCTAGAGATTCTAAACATAGGTCCAATGTACGATTAAACTATTCTTTCATCGGACATTTTGGAGTTTACAGATAATATATCAGTCTGTAAACATTATCATAATAAAATTTCCTACTCTTTGTTTATATGTTTTTGGATTTTTTCCCCTCTAAATAAGATCTATTCAACTCTCGATGCTTTTGAGTTTTCGAAAATTTCTTTTTCTACGACGCAATTTTCAAAGACATTCTCTGGACTTGGATAGGCGGCGCAAGTGTCCCACTGCTGTTAATTAATTGTTCAATTAATGTCAACATACTATCCCTGGAGTCATTTACGAGATAAATTCTTCACAATTAGTGAGTGGACATTTACATTCGAGATTTATTGTTGCCGATAAATTTTCCGAAATAATAAATGGATAAATTTACACTTTATACAGTCGGATATTTGCGAAAAGGCTACTGGGAGATTCTGTTAATTCTTTCACTCATACTTTAAAATCGTTTCTTAGCTATCTAATTCAACAATAAAGAATAAAAAATTTTATACACTATAATTTTATAAATATTGAAAAGTGTTAGGAGAATAGATGAGAGCGTATATCTAGCATTAAATTCAATTATTTGATTGCTTGAAATTCATTTAAATGATTTTAAAATCGCAGCTCATTTTAGAAACGTTTTTTAGGTAATAATGAAAAAACATATATAAAAATGCATTCTTATTAACGAATAAAATGTATAAGAAAGTATTTTTACCACAAAACTGGAAGTCAAAAAGGAAGGAAGTTAAGCGCTTCTAGAAATGCTATAATTAATAAGAATTTCCATCATAATTGTAGTATATTTTAAAATTCAAACGGATGTTCAGCAATTTTTGCCAGCAGTTTTTACAATTTGTGATGAAACATTATAAGTTAATGTTTATATAATATTCGCCAAGCCTATTTTTAAATTTTCGTTGATTTCTAAAATTTTGATCAAAATTTATTTTCTATTTCCTAGTATATTAATCTAAATGAATTTTAAAACTTATTGAATTTAATTCTTTTGATTTTTTATAGCGTTTGATATATTTTATAATTCATTATTAGTCATGTTGTGGAATTCTATAATTTTTTCGGAATTCGCTAACAGATGGCGCCATGCTTATAAAATCAAAGTTTAATTAAAATTAATCTATAATAAGTTCTACAAATATTAAAAAGTAGTAGTTGTAAAGATTAAGAATGATAATTTTGATGATTTGGGAAGAATTATGAATAAACAAAACTAAATTATTCCTAGAATTAAAAAAAGTATTGATTTGAAACTATGTTGAATGTATATCGGCACTTTGGAATTTCATTGGAGATTTATTTCCTCTGGTAAATATAAATAACTGATCTTAATGATTAATTCAATTTCACTTATGGAAATAACTTCATGTAGAAATCATCGAGTATATCCAAAACTTCTTGGTATATATTTATGAAATTCAAGTATTCGCTTCATTAATTCAATTTTCTTTGAAATTATATGTTAGTGAAAGGACCAATTAGGGGCTGTCAAGAACAAATCAAGTTGCCAGTGTCCAGAAATTAATGGAAATTGATTGTCCATTACTTTCTGGGGTCCATCAATATTCAACATTAATTGGATATTGATTTTCCATTATAGAAAATGACTGAAGAAGAATAGTTTCTTTCTCCCCATATTATTTTGCAATAAAAAAAACATTCCATGAAACCAAACAGTTTTTCGCTACTGTATAGTTTTGATTCATTTGAAACTGGTAATGAAATATTTGATTTATAAAAATATATTAATTACCTATTAATACCATACAAATCATATTTAGGTTTGCTTAACTCAACATAATAATATATAACATATTTCTCCGTAATGGCAATTAGAATTTTTGTTGATTATGCATTTCAAAATGTCCCTTTATGTAATTAGCATCCACGATTTGAGCTTAGTTGTTTCAAAGCCTTTATATTTATCAAAAAAATAAAACGTCTTTAGAAAATTTAAAAACAGTTTTCAATTTTAAAGTTTACCGCACATTTTTGACACGATATAGACCAATTTAGACTTGGTTAATAAGTGTATACGGTAAATCTTGAGATAACAACTAAACATGATTTCAAATATTCTATTTTAAGATTGCAATTTTAACGAATAAAACCAGATGGGATTTTTTCCTCTTTCCGGGTCATTAGAAGATATGATATAAAGTCATTTGCTACTCCCTAAAGATTGATATTCGTGTTTCGCTTCATTAGAAACTAGCTGCCTTCGGCGACGAATTGGTTCGAGGGTTTACTTTCAATTAAATCTCCTGTGCATATCTTAATATTCATAGCTCTTATGAATAGAAAAGAAAACAAGAAACAAATTTCTCAAGAAAACATTTTTTGACATCAAGTTAAAACAGATATTAAAAGTGTATTATTCTAATAGCCTTACACTTGTTTTATTCATTATATACACGAATCATTTTAACAGAGTAAAGACCCATGACAACGTTGTACTCTCAGGGAAATAATTTATTTTCTTTCACAGTATTGTAACTTCATTCTATTATTCCTTTTGTAAATTACACAGATACTATCAGAATCCTTTTTTCTACGTTTTTAAGAATGGAAAAAATCTCGCGAATAATTATTTGATTGAAAAATGGAACTGATTTGAATTTAAGTTCTACAATAAAATCTATTATTTAGAATAACACAAAAATATTATTTAAAAAAATATCAAAATTTTTAAAAAAAATTTGCATTACAATTAAATTGATATTGTTACAAAATACAATTATTTAAACTTTAAAATGATATAAAAATTAGTTTTGTGCTGCAATTTTTTTGAAAATTAAAATAAAAATACTTCAAAATTTTGTCCTAATTTTTTTAATTAACCGAATTTTTAAAAAGAAATTACTCAAAGTTACACAGTTTCACCCTTTAAAGTGCATATGTGCCAGTTTATTAATTCTAAGTTAAATGGCTTGATCTATAGAGCGTCAAAATATACACTAACGCAACTTTATTATTAATAGATATTTATTATCATGCATGGGATTAGGCGATAAGATAATAATAATACAAATATACGAACTGTAATAAAGAATAATAAAGTATAATATCGAATACTGTTGGTGAATTGAAAAATACAGCATTAAAAAACACAGACCTGTTTACCAATGTGTTTGATAAATTGAAACTTATTGCAAAAGGCTGATTACCGTAGGCAAATACATTATTTAAAATTAATTACTCTAATGCAACTTGACGTTTTCTTTGTAAAAATAATACATCAATATTTAGATAAATTCATTTTTAGAATTCTTTGATTCCAATAAAAAGTTTAAACCGTAATAATACAAACTTTATTCTAAAGTAGGTTAAAAAAAGTAAAAAATTTCCAGTAAAACGAAAATAATAGCATTGAAAATTCTCAACTAAATGCATTGAATTTGTCTTTGTTAATGATTAAATGGTGTAGAATAAAGCAGTTAACAATTGTTTTGCAACTTTTTACAATTTAAGAATCAATTTTTGAGATACATACATACGTGGCGCCAGTGAAATTGCTTACCCTTAAAACTTTCGTACCATTAAAAACTAAAAACGAAAGAAAACTGTCGTAAACTAAGCTTAACGATTGTTATGAGTATTCGATGAAAATAAATTGTTGCTTCCTTTTTAAATGGCGCGAAAATAAATAAATTTGGAACTCAATGTAGCATCACTTTATTGGAAATTAGCATCAGTCTTCTTTTGGCGTCATTTATCAGTTTTAGAAATCGATCAATATCTACAGAACAATAACAAATTATTGTTTGTTATGTAAGATGAAAAATTCAACCTACCGGAATACCTTTATCATCCCTTTCAGGGATGATAAAGATTATTCGTATTTTAAAATGTAAGAGTCTGCTTTATTCGTCAAGAAAGAATATTCTCAAAATAGATATTTTATTGTTTTTTAAAACGACTACTTTTGAGATTTGTAGTAGCAATAGTTTAATATTTAAAAGCAACTGATTTTTATGTAAAATTTCTTTATTTGTTTACTTTTCCGTGTATAATTTGTGCATGCAAAAATATTATTATACAGATACAGTTCGATCATGGGATATTGGATAATTTTGATGTTTCGAATTTCCCTGTGCCATTAAATATATTTTTAGAAATGCATTTTATAGAATAGGTTGTCTTTCCGCATATCCGTGTCTCATCGTGTGTGTGTGTGAGCACTGAGAAATGTGATGAGGTAGATACTGATCTCACATGTTGTCTCTGTAATCATTTATAAATTTAATAATCATTTTTTTTATCACTTCCTGATATTCTAGCTGTACATATCTTATTTATTTTACGCATTTTAGTTTTTGGAAGGCAGTGTACCATTTAATGCTTTCAGAACAATTAAATAAAATAAATTTTGGTTCCTTATTAGTAGCGCCAACTACGAATGACTTGTAGAAACAATTCATCTCAAGAGTAAAAGTAAAATCTCAAGAGTAAGTTTTAATATATAAATAAAGTGCGTTTAAAAAAATGCTTTTATTTAGATTATTTTAAAAAGTTTAGGTCATTCACTTCATTATATTGCAAATAAACAAGAAAGAAACGTATTATAGAAGCGTTTTTAAAGCGTGGTTGCCAATCAAGACCTATAAAATATTGAATACATTACATTTCAGAAGGTGGTGGAAAAAAAGTGGAAAATGGGCATGTTAATCTAATACAATGCAGTAGATTAATTTTTAATTTTTCCTAAAAGTAAAAAAAAAAGTTTTAATGAAAAGTAGCCGAAAATAGAAATAAATATAAGTGGAATCAAACCATTAGGAACGACCATCGACTTTCTTTATATTTATTTATATATATTATATATATTTTTGTGCGTTTTTCATTTAACACCTTGCCATCCACTTTAATCACTTATGATTCACACCTGCTTTCTAATTGGACGTTTCCTTCTTTACTACAATTAAGAGATAGCAGAAAATGGATCAACTAATTAGAAAGATGGCCTACATCACAAATTGGAGCCGTGACATCGAACATGTTGAATTATCTGCTTGGGAATTTTTGACCTCCTTTCTGAACAACAAAGACCACATTTTGATGCAATTCTGATTTCCAAGCTGCCACATTTCAAATCTTGATATCCTAGCTTATTTTTATTTTTGAATTATCTCTTTCTCATACAAGTGGATAAAATAACAGAGAGAAAATCAATCAGTTGAAATATATATTCCAAAATTTTACAAAACTGCAATTCTAATGATAAAACCACTTCCAATTTTTTTCATTTTTCTACTTTTTTGCAGCTTTGAATTATCATGTATAGAACAAAGGATAAAAAAACAACAACTATCTGCAAGTAGATTTTGTTGAAAACTTGTTTAAAATCTAATATTTTTAAGTAAATATAACCGAATACTCTTAGCTTAGTTCATTGCATTTTTGAATTGTTTGAGAAAGTGGCCAATGAGACATGAAGGCCAATATAGTTCCATAAATCAGTTTTCAGGTTCAAAAAGATCTAAAATGTGGAGATTCAGCCAAATGTTGGGGTCGAATTCTTAGACGATCTTAATATTGTATTTTGCATATAAGAAAGCAAGAACAAAGTTCCCATGGGAAGAAGATAATTTTTAATAATTATGCGAATTAATAGTTTGACTCTACGAATATTGGTCGAGAGACACATGGCTCTCTAATACATGAACAAAAACATTTTTGTTCTGTCCTATGAAGATTACCTTTGTTGGAAGCATATTAGAAAGCTGGGTCTTATATTCCATTTAAATGGGTCATGTGGTTTCATATGACCATTTGTAACGAAGGAAAAAAAAGAATTTCTTTTTAATTTATGAACAATGCTGATAACTCGCATAATTTCTTTTTAAATTTCAATCTGGAAGATAAAACTTTTTTTTAACAAAATACTTGATAATATTTCGTGAACATGGATTTGCATTCATACATTCATTGGAAAATAAATTACATTTATTATAATCTATACTACTAATATGAATGACTACTAATATAAAAATGAATATGTACGTGTTGACACTCTACAGGCCAGATCGTTTGACTTTTAGCTGCCAAATTTGGCACATATATATTTTGGAGGAAAATAATTGCACTTAGAAGTATTTTCAAAATTTTTAATTAGAATTTTAGTTAATTAAAATTAAGCTAAATTTTAGTCTTTTTTCCACGATAACTTCCTAAAATATTTTCGCACAAAAATAAATTTTACACCATTTTAAAATTAAAAAAAAAATGTCTATTAAAAAATTAAGAACACGACTATTTTATAATAAAAATTTTACAGTATTCCATCCAGTGGGGTTCTTTTTGTAATAAATTTTGGTAATCAGGGAACGATTTTATGACCACCTTATACTATAAAGTTTCTACAAAACGTCTTGCCAATGGATGGGACGGTAGTTTAAAAAATGAAGAAATATCGGCTGTGTTCCGTTATTTGACTATTTCAAAGTCGATCCCAAAATAATCCTCCTTTCGTTTTAAAACCTATTCATATATAATTTAAAAAAACACAAAATGCGCTATAACGTAGTAGAAAGACAAGCGGAGATCATTCTGTGCTAGTTTTCAATCTAATAGAAGGTTATGTACAGCATTATTGCTTCTTTTGGCATTGCACTTAAAGTTTCTACCATATCTTGAGTAAATTACGATTAGAAAGCACACATTTCGTTTACTACGAAAGAACGTCTTATCACCTTGAAAGAAAAGCATCTTATTCAAAGGTACAATTCTCTTTTTAGGTAAGTCTAAGCGGTCACTACACTTTAGCTGATAAGGATATCTCAGATGAAAATGAGACTGAGATATGAGACCTTGAAGAGTAGTTTTCGAAAGATTGCTAAAAAAGGCTCCAGAGCTCGAACTTGAACTGTCAAATATATATATGAAAGCTGAGATGCACGTCAGTCTTGTCAGATAGACACATTTCATTGAATTCTTTTCTCATTTTTTTAAACTGTTTGACCTACATATACTATCAATGAATTGTGTAAAAATTTAGATATCACTTAAAGTTGACATTCTTAAAAATAAAGCGATTATTTTTGTTTCTTTTCAATAGATAAAATAATTGCTAAATTTGTCATTAATTAATAAATTTGCTACCATATATGTTCCCTAAACTAGTTTATACGCTTAATTAAAACAGTTTGACATCGAAAATTTTGAGTATAAAATTTAATGTTAAATTTCGAGGTTAATAATCTTAAGTCATGAATGGCGGGGAAAAATAATTACTCCTTAACTACGTTAGTTTTCCTATTATTTATTTAGATGATTTATTCTTTAAAAAAGTTACGTCGGGCGGATTTAATTAAAAAAAATCATAGGGTGGTTTCCATGTTTTTTTGTATCTAATTAATATCTTCGAATTACTTAATTAATTCGGTACGGTGGATGTATAATGAAAAAATTGTTTAAAACGCTTTACAGAGCAGATGATTGAATCTAGATCTACCAATTATTGCAAATAGTCAGTTCTGGAATAACAAAAGAGAAAAAAAATTCAAAGTTTTCATTGAGTTTTTTGTTAAAATTCTTTAAAATACTAATTTTATCTTTTCACAGATTCGAAGTATATTAATACAAAAAAATTATTTTTGTGTGAATTTAAAATTCAAAAAGTTTGCTTTTTAATGATATCAATTTTATTTCAACAAGAATTTCCCCTAATTTTAATAAATTTTAAAATAATTTTTGAACCTTGAGTGCTACAATTAATGGATTAAGGCAATTTGACATAGTAGGAAATATTCATATGTTATTGATTCATATTTTTAAATATTGCTTATTAAGCTATCATATGAAAAGTCAATAAACAAAATTTTTGCATATTTATATGACAAAGGATAAATACTTCGTAAAAATGTAGAAAAATATTTAAAAACAAAATAAAAGTATGATTTCAAATATAAGATTACAGTCTGAACTCCTTTTATTTTACTTTTAAATATTTAAGATTTCAACTTTAGAATGGAAACTGATTATAAGTCAGATTTATTTAACAATTTATTTCTGTAACGCGGAGTAGGTACAGATCTTCCACGCTTCTGAATTCCGTGCAATTAAAGGCACATACCCGCAGCAGCATAGTGTGAGTAACAAGCGCCTGGTGTATAATATAATTGTATCAACCCCAAAACGATATCATTTTTTTAGTAAATGTATATGGTGCTCAGAATCTAGGAATTTTTAGCCCTTTTATGATATTTGATATAAAAAAATAATATAAATTCACTAAATGTGACAACTATAAGATTAGAGCCTAAATAAAGGTTTAAATACTCTTTTCCTCCAGTGGGCAGTGACCATTGCAGTCCCGTGTTTAATATATATATATATATATTACATTTAAGAAAAGAAAAAAAAATCAAAGCTTGTTAATATGTAAATGTTTTTTATTTACATTACGTACAGAATTATCAGAGATATTTTTATTTTTGTTTTGAAAATGTAAGATGATGGTAATGAGATATTGCTGGATAAATAAGCAGTTGCTTGCTTCCCTGGTGGGCATAACAATGGATGAAGATGGACGAGTTATTTCCATTCTAATGACAGGGCGCAGATGTTGGATGTAACCATTTATGGTTATAGGATCTCAACTTTAGTTTATCATTTCCTACTGTGTACATTGTCGACGATTAAACACATCACATTAAAGCAGTTGATAGTAATTCTTTTTTACTCCGCTTCTCAAATGAGAGGATCTGTTTCGAAAGCATTAGTTAACCAGATTTTGTTAAATTTCGCTTTATACGCTTTCACATTCATCAGTGAAGGTCAAATCGGTACACTGCATTTTTTGGAACTACAAATAATTCTTAAATAGTTACATCACAAATAGTTCTAAAAGTTAATGTTTTAATTATTTATATACCGATTGATTGCTTAATTTAAGATAAAAATAAAACTTACTTTTTTATATACTTCATTTTTATTTAGTTATCTGTGGTGATCTGATCACCATATATGGTTACAGCTGTGAAGTCCATATTGAAATAGTAATACCAGTTAAAATAGTGCAGTAGTAGTAATTGATTATGCATTATTATCTACTATTTATCTTAATTGTATGATAAAATTATATTTCATTATAAAGAAAATGCTTCACTTAATGATGTAATTGAATAATATAAATTTAAATATCTTTATTATTCCGATTATAAATATTCCAGATATAGGGGTCTTGAAAAAATGTTACTACAATGGTACATATATTTTTTAATCTCATTTTACAATATTTGAAAAAAATTTGATTTAGAAAAATCAATTAATCCTTAACAAATTTTATTTTGAGGGATTTGAACACATGTTAATCCATCAACCGACTTGGCGCACTACATTGTGGTTGCTGTTTCTTCTGTCATTGCGCGCGCTAATGACCTTGACGTAATGTGAGCTCATTTACCATAAATATTAATAAATCAAAGCAAATTCTAGTTCTGTTCAAAGTACAGTATGTAGATGTTGTTTTGCATACGTAGAAATTAGAAAAAAAATTGCTATGCTTCAGGGCTGGTGCCTTATGCAACCAATAATTAACATTGTAAAAAAAGTAAAAGAATTAATGTTTGAAATGCAATAATAGTGAATAATGGAGAGTTTATTTATTTATTTATTTACTTTTACATTTGTTGCAGTTCATACTGTATTTTTCAATGATCTTAATATTTTATTTATTTATCGAGAGCTTATAATTTATGTTTTTGTAAACTAAGCTTTAACTCAATTCGTAGCTTTTTTGCATTTTCATTCGAGAAAATTTAATTTTTATACCTACTATTAATAAAGATTAAAGTATGTGTGTGTTGGCTTTCTACATAATAGTTTGGTAGACTTAGAACTACTAAAATTGGCACAGATACACTTTACAAGGTAGAGTCAGCATTTCGCAGTCTTTTTTTTTTCTTTCGAAATTTGTATTAATACTATAATTGGTTAGGTTAAATTTTAGCGTTTTCCCTCGATAACTTCCGAAAAATTTCGATTTTTTTCCATGACGAGCAGGTATAAGTATGTTTCACATGAATTTTTTTGGAATTGTATGCATTTACAATTAAATTTTAATTTCAGAAATGAAGCAATTGCCAAAGTTTTAAATGCGTGTCCATTTTGCACCATATTATTATACTATCCTGCGATATAATTGGGTAAATAAAGTTGAAAAAAAAGTGGGGAAATGCATAGCACAATGAACAGAGTGGTGTCAGGTTTCTAAAATAAAATATTATATATATATTATGTGTGTGTGTGTATAATGATATTTTAAAATTTAATTTAATCCTAATTAATTTCCTAATTTTTTTAGCCTAATTCAGCCCATGTCAAAGACATTCTAAAATATTCTCTTATTTCCTGATCCTATTCCACTTTTTCTTTCTAATTAATTCAACTGAAGCTTTGTGAAAATAATTGCGTAGACGGTTCCCACGTGCTGAGTGAAGGAATAGAAAATCGCTGATGTAAACAGATTCTTCTAAAGGATCCCTCTGTTTCTCTTGTCAAGGTCGACACGTGTGAGAAATTCCTATCAGAATTGACACGTGTCAGAAATCTCATGCTGTATAAGACCAGGTATAAAATGTTCATCAGTCGTTCCTTCTTTTCACTCTGTGTGGTGTGCATAATGTGTGCTTCCTGCTTGTGCATAATGTGTGCCTCTCCTGGATAAAATAAAACGGCGTCAAAAAATCGCAAGTCTCTTCAATGTCTTCGAAACTGTCTTCTGATTAGAAAATTATATATTATGTTTAAAAAGTGATAATATTTTCTAGCCTTAAAAATGGATCCTCAAGGCAGTGGGATGATGGAAGAGATGAAAAGCAAATTATATTGGTATCCTATCACACTTTTGTTATTGAACGAATTAGTACATAATGGAGGTTAATCCTCAATTGAGGAGGTGCGGTTCTCAGACCGCTAAAAATCAATTTTCGGTCACTCCGATTCCATTTTTAGTTCAATCGAATGAATTGATACTGTGGCTTCTTGTATCGTGATCTTCACCATACGTGCATTTTTTACGGTTTCAGCGGATTCTTTTTTAAATATTTCTTCTATTTCTTAGCGCCATGCCTGTGAGACCACATTTCCTTTTCATTGTTTTCTTCCAGCGTGTTTTTAATTTTATATTTAACAATGCGACTTTTTTTTTTTTTTGGTTGTTGAGTCGATATTTGTCTCAATTCGGTTTTATTGATTAGTCTTTATTTAAGTTTCATCAACATTACATTTAGAAAATATATCACTTTAAAATAAAAAGGAAAAAATAGTTAGCTCGGGAGAGAAAATTACACTTGGGGGAGAAAGACTGTTAAATGGCAGTTAATCAGATTGAGATATTGTTAACAAAATGACGATCTATTTAGATGGATAGCATATTTTGATTTTTTGTTGTAACTAATATGATATAGTATAGCTTTTATCATTTCTTCTTCATTTTGATTCATTTGTAATTGTTGAATTAATTATTGTCCCATTGAAATTAAACATAAAATCTGTTTTCTACTTACAATAGAGATGTGGGGAAAAAATTCTGCAGGAGCTAACTTTTCAGAAAATTGCATTTCGTTAACTTTTTTAAAATATAGGTTTCATATCTATATGCTTGAAACGGAACAATTCTGGACACTTTTTTCAATTGGGTTGAATCGTTCAACATTCTGATTCTAGGAATTCGAAACTAACTTTTTAAGATTTGACTTCTTAAAAATTAAATGTAGTGAATTTTTTAAAGCAAGTTCTTTTCTAGACAATAAATTGGAATTAATTCGGGATATTTAATTAAAATTCGGGAGAGTTGAGGGGCACTTTTTCGATCCGGGTAAAGTCTAATCAAGAAATGTAACGTTCTTTTAAATTACAACTTTTATTTAATCTGTGACAATCGGATATTGTCAAAAGTATAACAATCCATCCAGACGCGCACATCTTCTATTTATTTAATATAAGCCTTATAAATAAATTGAGGACAAATCCGGAGCAAATAGTAATATTCGGGGACTTTCTAGGGTATTCGGGGTTATTTTACAACATCTTATAATTTTATTATATCCCTCTTTTTATTTACAAAGACACAAATAATTTCCTTTAATATGCAGATGAACTTCAGAAAAATAAACAAAGCTTCATCTTCGGTTCATAAAAGTTTATCTCAGTTTTATTTTGTTTATCTTTGCCAGAGGCGCTCAGAGTTGAGAAAAATATGATCTGATGAAATATGGAGTGATGCACAGAAAAATTATTATGGTAGATTTACGACTTGGTTGGGAAAAAAAAATTATCATCGGCATGTTGACTGAGTAGGTGTCTCAACACGTTTTACGCCACGGGAGACGTACATGGTTAGTCCCATAAGTTACAAAATTGTTCAAGTACTTCATATCTGTTAATGCACTAATTGTAACGATAAGATTGTTATAGGGAAATATCGCAACATATTATACAACATTTACATAATATAGTAATAGATAATAAAGTGCAAGTAACATTTTGTAACATAAGCTATCTTTCTTTGCATCAGAGGAACGTTATATTTTCTTATGTTATTTTTAATTTTGTAATCTATGCAAGATTTTCGTTATATATACGATACGTTACTTTTTTTACTTTCTCATATACGAAGTACTTTAAACGTCAAAAAATTCGGATGCTAGATTTTTACGAATTTCCATGTTTCATAGCTCTCTTGAGATCAAAAACCATATTTTTGGCATTATTTCTGTCGATCCGTCTGTCTGTCAACACAAACACACTTTGATTTTTATGGTATATGTATTTATTACCAAATTTGTAGATATCTATTAAGTTTTCAAGGAAATCTATTCCGAGGAAGTCTGTCTGGCTATCCTATTAAAGAGAACATGATACTACAAAATAAAGAAAGCTAAGTAGATAAAATTTGGTACAAAGATTCGAAATCTATAATGTAATTATAAATCTAAATTTAAATGTAAATGTAAATCTAAAATTTCAAATTTTGGACTAACTAGATCTGTTTGTCGGTCAATCTATACTTTTGCATGCATGTAAACACTCATAAAACCAATGATGTAAATAAACGAAATTCGGTATGCTATTCGATCTTGTTATTGTGTGATTGCAGTTCCATATGAAATTTTGTTTTCAATCGGTCGGAAAAAAGGCATTCATTATGACATAGATTCAGTAAAAATATGGAACCACGCCAAAAGATCTATCTTTCGTAATTATTGTTTGCTTAATGCTACAGTCGCGGCATCTAAAATATACTGTTACAAACCTGTAATTCTGCTTCCCGGCACGAATAGTGTTCATCGTAAGAAAAAATGTTTTACAATTAGCCCTGTTGCGTGCTGAGCGGGTGCCGCGTCAATGACCTCAAAGTGTGTTGCAAACTTGGCGACCGTTAGGCGACTTTGCGACGAATTTGGCGACAAAATAGATAATGCTGAAACTTCAAGAATTTTCATGATCCATCCAATAGGAATTGAGATACGCCCCCCCCTCTTCTGATTGGCCCAGAAGGTTCTCGGCCCGCCTCCCAAGAACTATAAAAGGACCCACAGTCTCAGGCTGTAAGGTGTGTAGAAGCGGAGTCGTAGACAAGTAACGAGTCTTCGAGAGGATAGCAAAGAAAATGCTGTGTGCCAGCGTTGTGTGGAATGAGTGCTGAATTGATGTGTGCCGAGTCCTGTTGTCTATTGTGGAAGTGGTGTCGCATATTGTGTATAATAGCCAGTTGTGAGAAGTAGTGAGTCGGCAGTTAAAGCGAGGTGACAGTGAGAAGTTCAGCCGTTAGAGAGACCGTAGAGCGAAGCTCCGAGGGCCCCCTCTCTTGCTGAATTCTATCTGGCCGCTTGCTGTGGACGATTACTACTCGTGGACTACTGTCAGCTGTAGAGTGCTGCTGTGTGCTGTCCTGTGTTCGTCTCGGCCGTAAATATTTGTCGTCTGTGTCTTCATGTAAATAAACGTCGTCGTTGTTTTCTACTGAGGCCTGCTGATTGTGTTTTCACACCATACACCCACTATAAAGCGAACCCAGCAGCGAAATCCGTAACAATATATTCGCGCTTTAGATTCAGTAAAGATGCTGGATTTATGCCAAAGATCCATATTTCGTAACGATTGATTTTCAAAGCCATATAAGGCCTTCTAGGAATCCAAAATGCATTTCACGCATTAGATTGAGTAATGATTCACTCCAAATATCTATATTTCACAAATATTATTTGCCAATTCCATGCGAGGCAGTTTTATCTATGGTCCACAATTTTATGTGAGAAAAGGGAATAATACCTTTATTTGAGATTATAAGAAAAAAAATTCTGGGAAGACCACTCCGACTGGTTTATGCCACCTTTCATTTTATAATACAGATTAATTTTTGTTGCATAAACGGCATGTTAGATTTTCTTATGCTGGTATCAATAATGATTTTTTTCCCCTCTTTGAACCCGAAAAATAAACATTTTTAAAAGTTAAGTCAGTATGTCAGGCACAATGGAACTTAGTACGAGCGCTAGTCTGGAGGTACTTGTCAGTAGGAAGATTAACTGATGTTCGTATGCATATGATTCCCGATATTTAAAAAGTACAAACATCTAAATAGGGCAAACTAGCCAAATAATTTTATTATCGGAAATGCCAAAAGTTTTATCTAGGATATGCACTATTGAGTCATATTAGCTATATTAGTGTAATCTACCGATAACTGGCTACTCCGACCATTCCGAAGGCACACGAAAAAATCTGAGTGACCTGACTGCCGCAACAGCAACACTGGCGGGAACTATGGTTGAGTTCTAAGGATCGTCACCGGCCACCGTAGACTACTTCTCTTCACACTTAAGCTGCAGACTTCTGTTAAAATTGGGCAAATTAAAAAAGAAACTTTTTTCCTTCATTTTGGAGTAATTTTCATATCCCTCTCCCCCTTAAAAAAAAAAAAACTACGCGTATTTATATGAATATGATTTAAACAGGAGAAAATTTTAAGATTTTACTTTTCGCTAACAGTGGCCGATTATAGCTTTTGAAATTATTCCACATAGATGATATAAATAGTTTAATTTTCAAATAAAATAAAATTACATGTTATAAGAAAAAAAATACTTTTTAATGCAGATCTCTTTGAGTTTGAGCTCTTATTACATTAAATGGGGGAAAATTATCAATGCATTTTTAGATTTAAAAAAAAGTGTCGAAAATTACTTTATTTTCTTTTGAAAAGAATTTCATTTGTAAAACCTTTAACAATATTTATTACCATTAATGAGTTTAAAAATAATCCTATTTTAATTTCAGGAATAAATTAATTTTGTTATAATTTTTACAACACTCGAAATTCAGTTAACGTTCAGTTGATCAAAAAATTGATCTGTTTTTAGAATAAATATTTTGAATAAATAGTCCCAGCGTTTTTGGAAAACACCATGTCAATTAGCTAAAAGTATGCTTTTTTCCTTAAAATCTGAAATGACTACAACGAACAAAAAATTGAAGCCATTTTGTTAAGCTCTTTAAATGTCCTGAAAAAAGTTATTTTGCTGCATTTACGAAAAGCTAATTACTGCTTAGCAAAAATACTTGGTGTCATCCTGTCACCTCCATTTTCAATACAAATTAAACAGCAACCACTTTATTTTTGAAAGGATTACTCGCCTTTAACGAAAATGCAGTCAATAGGTGCAAGCAATTAACATAAATCTTGACAACAGGGCCTGGAAGGGAATTTCTAATTAGAAAATGAATTTTGCAGGACGGAAATTAAACTAACGTACTTTTTTTTTTATCAAGCTAACTAAAAGGTTTTAATGATAAAATGTGTGGCATTACGGAAGGCTTGAAAAAGTCTTTCCTGTGTGCTAATATTTCGGCGTATTTTTTCATTAAGCATTTCCTTATTTTTTTTCTTTGAATTAATTGACCTCTTTACGAGCTTTTGTTATTTCTCATTGTTTCCAGGAAACGCAAATAAATTTGTTTTAAGATTCGAACTCAGTATTTTATATGAAAAAACTCTATTTTACATTGTATATTAATTTTCAAAAACTTGCGTAGTAACACATTAACTATAGAATCATGTTGAAAGTCTCATACATTGTGATTATTTAAAATATGTTTTTTAAAATGGTAGCATTTTATATAAAATAAGAAAAGAATTTTTTTTATTAAAAGCCCCATGATTTTCTCTGGTTTTTTTAAAAATCTAACTTTCGTATTTATTTTAATTTATCAAGATTACGTGCTAATTTGGGTGACCCAATGAAGTGATTTGCTTGCGACACTACTTCATAGAATCAGTTCATTATTGTTCAGTTTTGAAGCAATATGATTGAGACAAATTATTGTTTACTATTTGGAACAAATCTCGTACTTTTGAATCCTGGCAAGATAATGAAAACAGAATCAGAATTGACACATACACCCTCCTAAATTTTCCACCATACCTGATTCATATCTTCGATTCCTTGAAAAATTCGTTATGTGTGTCGTCCTAGGGTATGCCAATCCTTCGCGATTTTTTCTTTTCAAAAACGTACATCCACACTTTAAACAAACAGCATGTAGTTTCCGGAAGCAAGTGAATGTCGATTAAATACCCAATTTCACAACGGATTCATTCGTTTTGAGGTTTGGTATACCTTGAATATGCCTTTTTACGTCAAACGTCCACCCGTTGGTATGGTGTGAATGTTCGGAGAAGAGGGGAGGGGCTGCTAACTCGGCTGTCGCTCTCGTACTTTAACCACATTTCAAAATTACGAGGAACCCTCCAAAATAGTCTGCCTTTCTATTTCAAACTAGACAAAATAATATTCTTAATAAGATTTATATTTAAATATTTATTTTAGATCTACAGAGCAAATTAGTGAAGTTTTCATTAAAATAATTGAAATGGCGATGGCATATTAAGCAAAAATTAGGGTATTAATCATGATCTTTGAATAGATTATCTTTGTTTATTGGTTATTTAATGAATATTTCTAAACATTACTTAAAGTTTTATCTCCAAAAGAGTTGTTAAACTTACTTCAAGCAAACTGGATTCAGGAACTAGAATTTAGATGTGAAACCGTTTCTTTATATTTTGATAAAGTAAAGAAGATAAATATAAAAATGGAAACATCCTATTTCTAACATTCAGATTCGCTTTCTCACAGAAATAAGAACAATTTAAAACAGAAATGGCAACGACTGATACATCAACCATAGTCCAAATTCGGAGATAACTCGGTGCATTACCAGAGAAGAAAGAACCTGTTCACTTATGTGTAATTTCTCACCCGTGAAGCTGTAGTACCCCTGTTGGCACAATTTGAAAATGATTGCTGCTCAAATCATATGCGATAAATAATCATTTTCTAGTTCATATGGAGTTAAAAATATTTGGTGCTATTTTGGCACCAAGGCTGGAGATTGGTTGGTTTGAGATTCGATTGTTGAATATTTGTTGAAGAGAATTTTATAGAGGAGTTCAGTGTACAAAATAAAGTTTATTGCATATTCATTATTTTTAAGCTTGTATGTGCTTTTTCAAATAATGAATTGGTAACTGCGTTTCTGACACACAATTTCTATTTTAAATTGATGATGTTACTGTCATCAGTTGATGATATTTTAATGATATGGTTCATTGCGAATCAAATGTAACGTTATTAGTCTAATACTCTCTTTACTGATTGAAAAAATCTTTGATTTTTAACTAGAAACTGGTAATACTGTGGGTTTTAAAACTGAATGTCATTGGCTAAACGTTTTAATAGTAATGTGCTGTAGAAATATAAAGATCGTAGCGTATATTTCAAACTCCATTTTCTGGACATGATTTATAATTGAGAAACTTGTTCCAAATATACCCTCCAAAATTACGCATTAATTTAATCAAATAATTGGTCACTTATTTAGTGATTCATCTTTTGAGAATTAAATAAATATTGATCTAAGATTTTGGCTTCATTATAAAGTCTATTAAACACAAAAACCGTTTAGAAAGGAAAAAACGCCTATCCATCACTACAAAAAAAAGAATTTATACTATTCCAGGTCGGTACTAGTGAGTTTTGTTTTATATTCTTTAACATACTTGAAGCAAGTTTTCAATTGCACTTACATGCATAGCCGTTGGGTAAGATCAATATTTAATTGCAAAATACACAAGGAAAATTTTACAATCCCTATTACAAGGTTGAACATATTTACCGATAAATTAAAATGAATTTCAGCAATCGTTGCTGTTACATGTCTAGTTTGGACAGTAAATGAAAGCACCTCGAATCTCTCTCTCTCGCTTTCTCACTTCTCGGATAGTAGTCGATTCTTAATTTACACCACAACCACGTTAGTCATATTTATTTCTCCTGATATCATACTTCACAATTATTATCCCTTCTTTAAAACAGGTTGCACCCTAACAGAGCACGAGCAACTCATAACATCGCGATGGCCCCCTGTTAACATACAAATTAGTTTTCCAAATGGACAATAAGGTTATTTCTCATGAAATATACAAAAGAAAAGTATGCACTTCTAAAATAATGTTATTTTTGCTTTTTACCTTATTCGATTTAGAAAATAACATATTGTTGTGTCCTGCATAAATGTTAAGTAATGCCATACCCTCCAACTGCTATGGAAATGAGGTAAAAACAACAGAGTAGCGAATATACAATGAAAAACTACGGAAAACAATAAAAGACACCGAAATTACCCTCTTTACAAATCCTCGCTCACAGCAATGCTGGTGGTTCATAAAATTTTTTTAACATGGTTTAAAAAAACGGAATCTTGTTCCTATATGAATGCAAAAATACTGGAACCGCTCCTCATTACAAAATGCATATGGGAGTTTCCTATGGCGTTAAACTGAGCAATGATGATTTTAAAAAAGAAACAATGCTTGCTATTTAATGAAAAAAATTGTAAATGTCTGACAAATAATGTTAATTTGTTTGATCAATAAAATTGTATTTGTGTTTTGTTTTTTAAGTAAAATTAGTTCACTTTTATATGTAGTCAGTAATAAATGTTTGTTGAATAATTTTGAGTAATGTTTTAATTAATTAAAATTCTTTGGAAATATCTAGTCTTCAATACTTTGTAGATGTTCTTTTTATAAATCTGTAAAAATTGCTACGAATGACTGAATAACCGATGTTGGAGTGTATGAGTAATGCTGATGCTCACATGGCACAATACTAAGTTCTTACTTGTATGAATTATAAAGAAAATTTTGCTTTACTACAAATGACAAATACGATTTTTGAAATTTAAAAAAATGTATACAGGGTAGTTATAATTAAATTTCCCATATAAACAGAATCATACAACGCAAACGGGTGGATGGATTGCAACGAAATTCGGTATATACATTTTATACACGAGATGCGCTCACGGAATTTCGAAACAAATTTTAAGTTCCAAAATGCCCACCAGAAGGCGCATTTTCCTGAAAAATATTAATTTTAACACAATTAACAACTAAAACGGAATACAAAAACAATATTAACAATTCAAAACAAGAATATGAGTAATAAAATGTAAAATCGGAAAAAGCTGTCAGTTCTAGGAAAAAATGTCGAGACTTGAATGCTTGCGAAGAAGTGGAAACTTTATGCAATACAGTCTAGGGTAAGAAACGTTTGCAGTCGTTGTCATATTTTATACCGATGTGTCCAGCTGTAATGATGAAGGTATCCTGTTGCGACATTGAATGATTTAAAGAACTCCATAACGCTTCATATGCGAAGCACCACAACTGATCAGTTACGATCTGCTGTTGAAAATACTGTCCATCGATTTGAAATTTTGCAGATGAATGAGGGTGGTCACATGGAACACCTTTCCCTGTATCGTACTAGACACGATTAACAATTGCTCCTCTTGTGCAATTTCGTCCTAATCTGTTCTTGTTTCTGCAAACTGAACTTTTTTTTTCTCAAACAGCGTACTGTTATTTTTTCCTTGCCTTTACTGAATGTGGTTCGATGACTAGGTGACCAGAAACTAGTCAATAAATGTTAATATTGTTTCTGTATTCCGTTTTGGTGTTTATTGTGTTAAAATTAATGTTTTGCCTGTTAAAAGCGCCCTCTGGTGGATATTTCGGAACTATTTTTTTTTTTTTCAAAATTCCGTGAGCGCATTTCTTTTATAGTCTACATACCAAATTTCTTTGCAATCCGTCCACCCGTTTGCGTTATATGATGCTGTTTATAGGAGAAGTTTAATTATAACCACCCTGTATATCTAATCTAAAGTTTTCTCCATTTCTACCACAAGAGAACTGAAAAACGAAATCATCGAAGTTCAAAATCTTCGATCTCTCGATGAGCATGCAAAATCAATGCTCTTAAGTTCTTCATTTTTTTTTTTGTCATCAGAATGGTACAAAGAAGGTAATTAGATCATTAAGGATTGGAAGCTTTAGTGAATCTTTCTGGAAATTCGCAACTTGAATAGAAAATTATTACGCCTCGGGGAATTTTGCTTTCATTAGCGCTCCTAATTAGCAGCTCCTGCACTCATAGAAATCACAAATATTGGCTTTAGTCCAATTAAGAAATAAAAGGTGTTGACGGGTGATATTTTTCTTCTATTGAGATCTTGAAAGCTCCGCTCCTTGGAAAAATTTCAGTCTCATTTTGTTGTTCGCCTTCTCATTAATGCAATATCCCATATTTTTTGAAATCGTGTCTGCTTCAGTTAAATGCATTGGCGTTGAAATGAATGCGCATGGAAAAAAATTAATTGTTGCCATAGTAATTGTGGTATTTGAAGAATAATTTATTCTGTATAATTTAGATGCTAAGAAACGTCTACAACGTTACAACATGTTATTTCTTTTCAATTGTTTGAAGCTCAAAAAGTAACTGGATGAATAATCATTTGTAATATTGTTTCTGCGTTTAATTGTTTCAAAACAGAATATTTTTCTTTAAATAAACACTAAAAGTGAAAGGCATATGTACAGCTCTACAAGCTAATAACCTTGCTGTAATACATTGCCACACAAGTCCAACGGATGTGATGGTATATAAAAATGTATGATCCAAACATAAACAGAGTGATAGTACTTAATAATATCACCATGCATGAATAAGATGAAGTAAAATACCAATAAAAATTTCGAAAAATTAAGTGGATGCATTTTGCATTGTAACAAATAGAAGTATAGCCCTCTAGTGGCGATAAAGAGAAACAGGTAATGAACCTCTAGCAATCGGTAATGGAGCGTCGTTAGGATTTGCCTAAATTGTTTTATGTGTTAATTGTGTTGCATTTAATTGTTTCTGAATGCATCTCATTATATCTTAAAATATAATTTTATTTGAGCAAGCCAGCGACTGTTATTCTTAAATCAGTCAATCACAATAGGCGCCCAAAATATTTTTTTTTCCTTTTATGAATTTAGTAATATTTTAATTATTTATAAGCACACTAAACTTAAAAAGAATTCTAAATACTTAAAATGAATTGTATTAGAGTATTGGTTAAGAGGTATTGTAATAGTTAGTAGGGTTTAATTGTATTAGGTACTGGTATAAGAGGAAAAATGACCACAAGTATGTGGCACATGTCAAAGTTGTGATTTGCTGTCGTTTTCACAAGGAAGCCATCTGTTTAGCACAAAAATATTCAAATAACCTGAATATTCTGTGTTCAAAACTGCACGCGATGATTCCTTGTCTGCTTCAATTTTTTAAATTGAAATCATCCTTAAAGTCCCGTTTATGTAAAGCTCCTTGTCAGCAGAATTAACGTTACCATTTAAAAATCAACGGTAATAACTTTGCAGCCATTGCGACACACGAATTGCTCTTAGTAGTCATTCATCCGATTATTCTCATTTTAAATGATGAATGGGTCAACGGACCTTGGTATCTTAAATCGCTTGATCTTTGATTTCTTACCGCAGGGACAGCTGTAAAGTTTCGTCTACTTGTAGCCTTTTGACTCTCCTTATGACTTTTAATTTTGATTGTTATAGAATTTCACGTAATGTTCAGAGATCTCCGAAATTGCAAAGTAGTAGTTGAGATACATGTACTGCAGTTAGAAGCCATTCTTTCTAACAATTTTGGTAATTACTAACCTTTATTTTTTGCAAATATCCGCAACTAAAATTATTAGCTTTTCCCACGTCCTTCATAATTGCGGTGTTTCTACCCACATATTTCGCAAAATTATAAAGAAAATTGTTAATTTCATCGATTTTATTGCAGAATAAAATTTTAAGTCTTTCATTTACGACCAATAAAACAGTCATCTCAGTGATCCATTAAAAAAAATCAATACCCTCTTCAATATTATTAAAATAAACATATGAAATTCTTGGCACTTAAATACATATGTTTTTATAGGAAATTCCAGGGTTTAAATCATTTATCCAAAATTATTAGGTAAAGATTAATTTACACATAACTAACAATTTCTGAAAAAATTTGTAAAAATTCTTTATTTGCTACATATTGATTCAACTATTACTTTGAAATCAACAACTTAGACGAATCATCATTTCCTTGTTTATATCAACTTTCATTCATAAAAATAGGAACATTTGCACAGGAATGCATTTATTTGCTTACTTGTGTACGAAAGCATGACACTGCAAAAGTAAAAAAGATATCCAAGAATTTTATTAATCTCCACGTTTTAATCTCCACGTACGATTTGTATTTGTATTGCTATTTATCAATTGGATTAATGTATTATAGTAATCAAATATTATATTAAAATTATGCTTCACATTTTTATCTGGTGTATTATTTTAAATTTACTCAATTCATTCTATTTAATTTTCTTTTACTTAATTGAAGATTTTCTATAATTAAAATGGCTTATTTCCGTATGCCTGAAATGCTCTTAAAATTTTCAAATTATCTTTTGAAACATCCTATATATATATTTCACAACATATTTAGATACACACACTTAATTCATATTAAGGTATATATTTCACTACATATTCACATTTTTTTATTCCTTTCTTTATTTTTCTTTAAATATAAATTTATAAATATTGTTACTTTCCCAACGCCAATATGTCTTTTTTTATAAAATTGATGGAACTGGATAGGGTTGAATAATAATGAATAAGTTCAAAAAATTTTATCAACAAAACGAATCTCTTTTTTATTTAAAACGCTATAACAGTAATACATAATTTATTTAAATTAATATATAACAACGTAGTAGAAAAGTAACTGAGATTTTATTCCATAATTGCATAACACGAGAAAGTTATTGTTACAATAATCCATTTTCATATTGAACTACCATTTAACAGCACATCTCAGATAATATGAAGTTTCGGCGGCATCATTTGAACATATTTGGAATCATTACCTAGTGCATAATTGGAAGCATAACTCACAAGAATATTTCATGTTCTTATGTTTATGTTTGGGAATTTTGCAGAATAACGAAAAATACTATTTTTATTTATTTAACTTTCTCAAATTTTATAAGAATGATCATTAATTCAAGGGATAATGTTTTCATTCTTTAACTTCACATTTTATTTATTTTGTATAGTAAGTACCCAGTTTTACATTCTGTCAAATGGTGTACCATCTTTCTAGTGACCTAAAAATTGCCATACAAGAAATTTCATAAAAAGGCATTGTATTAGTTGCTTTAGAAATTCATAATTTGTACTATCTTATTCAACAGGATGTAATTATGTCATGAAATAGATTGCTGTTCAGGTCATGTAGGTTACGTAGTTTTGAAAAGAAATAGATTATAATCGATGCTTTTATTTGATAAGCAAAAACTCTGTACACTAATATTTCTTAGCGTATATAAATGAAATTTTTGATGTGATAAGCTGTGATTTAAATAATAATCTCTGACAGAAAAAAATGTTTAATAATGTTTTGCATCTATGTAATGTATTTAGAAGAAGCAGTCGAATATATGATCACTTTTTCATTCAGTTTGAATAACCCACATGAAGTAGAATTTATGAAGAATCTCAATTTACTACATCGATCATTTGAGAAGCATGATCCTTCAAAAGTGTATCCATTCTTCAATCTACGATAAAATCACGGCATACGAATTTTTGAGTTATAACTAAATCTGTCAGGCAGTGAGATCCATTTCTTTCAGACCGAAGACAAGTACATGTCGATTGATTAAATCGCAGTGTAAGGATGTTAAAACGTACAGTTGTAAGGAAATTCATTTCTTATGTTATCAATTTAAAACAAAAAAAATCATTAAATGATATGAACCCACTTAATCTCTTGAAGATCGTACACTCAATCCCATTCCAGATACAAGAATTCATTAACAATATGACATTTATTTCGTTCATACAAGTATTTTCTATAATAGTTTCTCTCTATTGTTAATTCTTTCTTTTTTCGTCAACTTACATACATATTTAAAAAACGATATACATATAAAGGTTAACATTTATTAACGATAAAGAAGATATAATTTTTTATTTTCTTAATTGTAAAATATTGATTTCAAAATTTTCATTCTAGAAATTACACATAACTTTAGAAATTTTCTTTATTCCATTGGACAAAATATACATAGAAATGATTCCTAATACAGATAAATTTGATCATGATAATATTTATAAAATGACATATTATCTTTAAATTACGTGAAGTAAAATACATGATGGTAAAATTGCTCAGAACGCTCTACTGAACAGTATTTACAGGCATATTATCTTTAAATTACGTGAAATAAAATGCATATTGGAAAAATTGCTATAGAAAAATGCTCTATAGAGCAGCACTTGATTCTATTAAATTTCATAAATAGTTATTTATTGGTACAAGGTGTTCTCAAGTAAGCGCTAAGTATTTTAATTAAAATTTAATAAAAACTTTAATATCTGCAGAATGCAAATTATTATACACTTTTGCAATAATTTAAAATTAAAAAAAATTCCGTGAAATTCAGAAAAAAAATTACTTTTTTTCATACAATATTTTTTCTAATTTTAACAATTTTTTTAAAAAAATATGTATATTACCAAAGTATTTTTCTTTGGATTCATAATCAGTCGTGTCGAGATGGTATCAAATAGATTGCCGTTGCCATATAATTGAAAGCAAATTGTAAGATTAAAACAAAGATAAATGGAACAAGTCATTTTTTTAAATGCATTTTATCATAATTGCAATTGAAAGCAAATTTTAAAAATAAAATATAGATAGACGAATCAGGCTTAATCTATTATCATACTATGATGTTCCAATCCTATTAATTAATTTATTATTATTATTATTGATGTTTACTTATTTAGATATCTTTCTAAAATTATAAGTTTTATACGGAATTCATTATAGGAGATATTTGTTTTAAGATGAAATCAAAAGCTGAAATTAGAGAATTGGAAAAATTAACTTACTTGGATAATAATCTTGGATTGAATTGATCTCATTTCTGGTGGAGTTATTTTTGATGACATCGGCTTCTGAATCATAGGTAACAAAAAATGCATACACAATAATCAGAGCGATTTCTATGCAGATGACAGCTCCAGCGAATTTTCTACTGTGCCAGATCATAGTTTCTAATGGATAGAAGCAATAATTAGCTGATGACATTGCTCGAACCGTATCTTTACATTTTTATTATATATATAAGTTAAAATTACTGAAATAAAAACATCTTAATTATCAAAGAGTACTAATTAAATTAATTTGGAAAACAAAATGTAAAAACTATAAAACACAATTTTATTATTAGAAACGTGTTTTAATGCAAAATTAAACTAAATTTAAATAATAATATATTATGTAATAAAAAATAAAATTAAGATTAAAATAGCATTATTAATTCACTGAAAAATTATCCGTTGTACAAAAGTAGAATATAAATCGATATTCAAATAGAACTATTAGCGCAGAGAAAAAGTATCGGTTCGTAAAATTAGAATGCAAAAAATATTATCAAAACTAAAAGAAAGAATCTAAAAACACATTGACACAAAAATTACAAACGCTTAATAAACTTACTCAGCTTTCGTAATATTTTGATCAAATCAGTATTGAAAAAAAGAAGATAATAAGAAGAATGCATTCTATGAAAAGTAAAAGATTCCAACTACTAAAAGACGATTTTAATTAAAATGGCAAAACTTTAAATAAAACGATTCCAAACGATTCTTGCAAAAAGTTAGTTTAATTGTAATAAATAAATAAAAACTGTTTAGTTGTAAGCAATTAAAATAAATATATTTTAATTCTTTCCTAAAATTATTACTGAAATAATTTTTGAGTCAGTGTTTGAAATTGTGAAATTAAATATTATTGTTTAAGTGATTATTTATGAAATATTTTTAAATAAATATTCTCATATAAAATTCTATTACCAGAAGTTTTAGTCAATAATTAAGATGAAAGGTTTCTATTGCAATCACGCAGATTGATTGTTTGTATTCCCAAACCAGCCACAAATTTCACTGGCTGTGAATATACTGCGAAAATTGAAGTTTTTGATAAATAATAACAATATTTATACCGTTCTTGTTTTTTTTGTATTTATACATTTTTTGGTGCGATTAAATTTTTCTAATTGGCTAATGTCGAATTTGATTAGCTAGATATTTTCTAAAAAAAATAAAGATTAAACAACTTAGAATCAAGATATTGCACAGCATTGTGTATCAAATTATAATTTGAGGTATGTTTTAAAGTTATTATACTTTTAAGAACAAGGTTCAAAACCAATGCGCTGCGAAACATGGAAAATTTACTTCGAGCTCTCCAAATAATATTTAAATACACATAATTGAAGTGGTTTTTCCAATAGGAATAGAAATTCTTTCCAATAGACTATATAACCAAAGGTTGAATGAAATACCTAATTACCAAAATTTTCATAATTTGGTGAAATCCTCTATGGTTAAATTTCTATAACATGCTCTGTTAAAATCTTAGAGCAGAAATCAAATCCTCTTTAACAAAATGTCTAATTCAGAGAAATAAATTTGACAGTTAATTTTGGATAATTGTAGCAAAAATTGAAAATTTTTGCTACAAAATAAACCTTCATAAGAGCTTCATAAAATCTAATAATGATAAAAGTTAGTTGTAATATGAAAAAAAAATCTCTTGTTCATACACTTTAGAATCTTCAATAAGGGGATTTGATTATTCACTAGAAAAGTTTTTTTTTGTAATTGATGTTTAAATACATATTAATACATTAAATACATAAATTGATGTTTAAATACATATATCAGAATATAAACCATAAATTATCTAATTTTATAAAGACAATATTATAAATCACAAAAGATTTTTTTAAATATTTTATACTTACTTTGCTTGGTTTTTTAAAAATTATTTCTCAACCTTTGATTTATTTAGTAATAACATAATATCAGAGACGAGACAAAAATTCAATAGTTTTCTTGTTTCAATACATCACTTGTAGAAAGAACAAATTCATTTATAAATCAAAACTTTATGCCTAACTCTGAACAGAGTAAATCTTGAGTTTTAGGTCAAAATTACAAGTCATGCAGATAGATTTAACTGCATTATTCTGGTCTGAAAGAATAGAAATACAGCACCATAAAGAATTTATTTTTTATTCAATAAAATGAATTTTGTTCTTATACTAAGCTTAGATAGCAGCTATATCACCATTTTAAAATGAAATAGCGTTATTTGATAACTTTTATATCTCAGTGATACGCAGTCAAGTGTAATAAACTTAATATCCTTTGATAAGACATTTAAAAGAATCAAAATTATGCATTTTAAAATACAAATCAAGTCATTTCATTCGACATTATGTCACGCGACAAATATAACTGCTATTATTATATAAAAATTAATTGTTTACTCATTCACGATGCCTGTGATGTCACAATGTCCGCTCCCCATAGTGCAATTTTTTGCAGAAATATCGTTAAATTTGTTTTGTTTCTTTGAAATATTACATGAGCATGCATTGACTTTATTGTTTGAGATACACTATAGGATCACGAATTTGATTATTCGAATTTCTTTAACTACAATTGTTCTTTTTAAAGAAATTCGAATTCATTTTCGACAAATAGATTCTTTTGATAAGTTAAAAATATTGATTTAAAATAAAATATATATAATTTATTTTCAAATACATCAAATGTTTTTAATAATTTCTTTATTTTTTAAATTTATCTCGTTAATCTTGATTTTCTCTTTCTATGGATATCTAAATAGAAAGAGAATATTATCTTTGAGTGAGATAATATTTCTTCTAAAATAAAATATTGTTTTATATTTTTTAAATTCTTTTAAAGTATAAAATTGCATGTGCAAAAAATAATGGTTTGATTCGTTTTCTTATATCCACATTTTTTTTTTCATTGTTGAAATAATAAACGTTTGAACTTTTGATTTGAATCCTTACAACATGATAACTAATGCTTTTGTAACATAAATTTAATATTGGCTAAAGCACGCGAGTGAAATATTTGATAAAATAATGAAATTGGTTTGAATCTCAATCTCATAATTGAGAATATTGTTATAAATTATATTTATTATTAATTTTGAAAAATTTATTAAAATTTAAAAAAGAAAAAAATTACATAAAAACAAAGATAATATCACTAAAAATTTATTTTTTAAAATTAATTTTGTGCAATATCGTGCTCCAGATTTATTAAAGCTATTGAAGAAAAAACTATTTAATTTTGTTAAAACCCCGATTAATTTTAATTAATAAAAAAGATTCAAATTTCGAAAACAACTTTATTACTGAGCATCTACTAGTTGCTAAATCTATTGACTCAAAGCCCAGAACTCTGACATGAGACTCATTGCATAAGTTTTACATCATAAAATTTATAGGAAGTATGTTGGCCTTAAGAATTTGCGTGTTAAAACATTTCTTCCAAAAGAACGACGCTTTTAAACTAAATATATTTATGATTCTTGACCTATTTTTTGCTGATTTTTTAATAACCACATTTTTTTTGAAGATTAGGTAGGGGAGAATAATAAGATAAGTATATTTATATAAAACTTTCAACATTTGGGTCAACTCGTATTTCAGAATAACGTTAAATCACATGTATGTTTAAACTAAATTATGAAACACATTCATAAATTACGGTAGTGCAAATTTTTTCTTTCTAAAATGTATTTCTAATGAAAGATAACATAAAAATCTTGATATGTTTTTAAGTATCTTTAAATCGTCTTTGGTGTAAATTTCCTATTCTTTGTCTTATTTTGATTTTAAAATAAATTATAAATTAAAATATGATCTAGTATATGGCAATATGCAGTCTGTAAAAAAAAATCCTCTTTTATATAGAATATTTAAAAAAATGAGACTTTTCTAAAAAGCAAAAATAATTGTAAACATTGTTTTTTTATAAATAATAAGACTGCATGTCGCACTATTTAAATATCGAAATACTTATCAAGATATTTTTCCTTCGATGATTTAATTGATGGCTCATTTCTTTTTTCTTTTTTTAAACACGAGAACTTTCTGAATATATGTTTGATAATAATGTTTTTGTTTATAATTTTACTTCTTAGTTGCATAATGAAAAACTGTAATTAAATTTTTATAATATGAAACCTTATATTTGAATTAGCAGAAGAAATTTTTGTAATATTTCTTATTTGAACTAACAGAATTCTAATCGAAATTCTGAATTTATTAGAAAAATTTAAATATCTGAAACGATAATATAGGACAGACTACATAATTTAAATTATCTTATATATAGATTCTAAAGTATAAGTCCCATATTTTTTTGATTTTATCCAAATTCTCTATCCAAAAGTCCGTCTTTTCCCAAAGATCAGAATGGAGGCAAATAAATTTTGACGAATTTACTGCTTTGGAAATATTTAAATAAATATCTAAAACTTAAGTAAGAACTGTCTTAATTGATTTCTTTGATGAAACATATTTTGACTATCTTTTACTGATAATTAAACTGAATTTATATTTATTATGATGTTTGGAGAAATATAAGAAAAGAAGCGAGAAAAATAGAATAATAGGTATTTTTTTGGAATAATTTAATAAAAAAAATTTAATGGAATGAAGATTTTTTAAAAATTCATTCAAGGGAAAAAAGCATATTTTGTTTAATCTTTATAGAATTTTAACACTAACTAATCTTTACTATTGGACATAGTTATATATTAATACAATTCATTCATAATTTTTTATCAATTTTTTTTAAACAAATGAAAATGATTTTTTTTCACTGTTCTTTTTTAATTGTTCTTCAATATTTAATGAAAGTACTTTATTAGAGAATATTTAATTGCGATATCGTATTAAGAAGTTAAAATTTAAATTACACGAAAGTTATTTAAAATTTTTGTAATATGAAACCCCTTACTGTAATATAATATTGTACATATTTATAAGAAATTAATTCATCTTAATTTACAACTTTGTCATATGTTGTGTACCATCCGTTCACATTTGACTATAGATGTTAATTTTGAATACATGAAATTTTTAGAATCTTTTCCTGATTAATTATTATCAATCACGCTACTTGAAAATATATATATAAAAAAAAAAGAAAAGTAACTATCGAAATTGATTCTTTTGAGTAATTGATAAACGCAAATACTAACTAAATAGTTAACGAAAAAGTTATTTTTCTTTATCCAATTAATGTTCTCTTTATCAATTGCGATTAATTAATTGATAAATTTTTTATCTAAACAAAACTTTATTTTCCAACTCAGGTAAACATATAAAAGCAGAAATTATTTATGTCTTGAAAATTGTCTTACTAACAAATAAAACATAATTTAAACACAAGAAAAAAAAGGGATAAAAGTACTTACAGATAACAGAAGAGAAATAATGAGTTTTCTCAGAAGCAATCTGTTTTTTTAGGCAGACAATAAGGATTTCAGGGAACTTTCTTCACCGCGGTATCAAATGACATGCAATTGAATGATGCGATGTGGGTGGGGTCTGTCGTCTGATTCGCTGACTAATGCTTTCAATGTTTCAAAGAGAAAATCTCAAGTTTTTTGTTTATGAGATTGATAGGGAGTAAAAAGCAAATAAGAGAAGCTCTTTTGCTTGAGAATAATTACATGAAAAATTAAGCAGATTTTTAAAAATAGAATAAGAATATTATAAATATCTAAGAAATCATTATTTTTACTTTAATTTATTATTTTATTATATTAATTTTTACTTTAAT
>JAPMOR010101180.1:83805-99061 GCA_026543865.1 Argiope aurantia
ATTTTTACTTTAATTTATTATTTTATTATATTAATTTTTACTTTAATTTATTATTATATTATATTAAATTATTTTTTACTACAAAGTATTCATAGGGAAAATTTTACAAAATAATTCATTATTTTTATATATTTCCTCTTTTCGGAATTACTTAAGTTTGAAAAAAATAAATCTAAGTATGTTTCGGCAACAGGATTAGTCAAATTTGGGTTGCTTAGACTTAAATTGTAGATATGTGCTACATTTTAGCCATATGAATTTAAAAAAAGATAATCTTTCTCTAAACACTTATTCAATTTTTTGATTATAATTCTATGAAATTAAGCAAAAGAATCACCATATAAATAATTTATTTCAGCTTGCGCGTTTGCAGTTCTTGTTGAGTGAAAACCTTTAATAAAATTTATTTTGGATATGCACGCATGCTCAGCTATTCTTCTTAAATAGCAGAGCCCAAATCAACCAAACTTTGCACACTTATTACTTAACGAAAGAAAAAGAATATTTTAATTTTTCAAAATGCAAAAGCTAATTATGTATTCATCGTACCGTTCATCGTATAAATTCTGAACAAATTATCAAACAAATATTTTCATACTATCCTGATATTCGAAATTTTATCTTTTCAACGACATCGACTTCATTTCCATGCAAATTTTACTTCGATTCTTATTGTTTTTCAAAATTAAATAAATAATTGGATAGATGGCGACAAGTTTGTTATAAGAAAATTTATAAGCACTTCTTTGCTAAGCAGTGCAGTCTTTTAAGACTATTTTATCTCCCATTAAATTTCTGCTTTTATTTATTTTTAAAAAATTATTTTTTCAGACTTTATTATAGATTTTAAAAGAGTGAATATGGAAAACAATTGTCTGAACATGTAAAAAAATTCTAGAAAAAACACTAAAAGAAAAATTTCAAACGAAGCGATTAATTTATGTCAAGAATAACTATAGCCTTAGTTTACTGAAATATACGAAAAAAATTACCGAACGGCGATTTTTTTTTAAAAAAATCGTCTGATTCAACGATTTTAATCAAAATCGTTTCAGATGCTATTTTGCATTGTGTAATATTTCATACAAGAATAGTTTTTACATAAAAAATATTAGACATTATAGTATTTTTATTTTGGTCAATGCCAGATATATAAGTTGTTGTGAAACATTTTTTAAAGATGACCTTTTATTTACTGAAAGAATTAAATATATTTTAATGTGTGTATGAAGTTATCGTGGTTAAAGTGAAAAATACTTTTTTTGTAACAATAGGAGAAAAATAGCACGACCAATAAACCGATGGCATTAAAAAGAGCATTATTTTGGATATAAAGATGAAGAAAAACTCCATTTTCTTCAAAAAAGAAGCTATTATTTTTACAATTATTGCTGTAAAACAATATAATAATGCAATTATAAGCAGCAATGGATTGCTGATCATGGAACAGTCAGTTAACTTTATTGTTTCAAAAAAATTTTATAGATCCCATTTGAGAAAATTCGATTTAAACAAACAATCAAATTTATTTTTGGACACAAGTTATAAACGTTATTCTTATAAAAAAGTACTTGAGTTAAGCATTTAAAGGTAATAGAGCCATTGTTGCTGATACTTGTCTTGTCACTTGGCATTAGTAAATTTTTTTAATCAAAAAAAGGCTTTATTTCTTGAAAAGAAACCTGGAAGATTCTCCTGTAGCGTATGCAGCAGAATGAAACTGAATTTGTTTGACTTTTAAAAATTTTGATCTCGTAAGTTTATCTTTTTCTCATATAGTAATTTAATTGAAGAAATGTAATGTAATATTGAACATGATATGCTGTGGATTTTCATAAAATATTTATATATCTTACATCAATCATAAGAGATTTCATAGTTCTAGAAATGAAAACTTTTGCTTCTACTTGAAAGTTGATACTTTCAAAATTCAAGAATTTATTGTTTAAATATTTGAGCCGTTTATTTTGAAAATAGGGCAAGTCCATTTTTTGTTATTGCGAGATATTTAAAGGTTTGCGTTTCAATAAATTTAAAAATATTGGTAAGTATTAATGGATATTTTTTTTGTATTTTGTGGTACCAGAAAATGTAGGTTTATAATTCAATAGTGTTTACACTGCTGACTAAAAAAATAAGAGTTCCATTATAACAAAATGAACTTGCCTCACTTTCAAAATTAAAGAATTATTGCAATCATTCATTTAATTGGGAAATAATATTTCAGTTGCATCAGCCTTTTTTTAAGAATAAAAAAATACTATTCAAATTTTTATAAATATTTATTTATTTGATAAAAAGGGAAACAAAACCAAGAATATTCTAATAGAAAATATGACATAACAACAAACCGTTCAGTTTTATTAAGAATTCCAATGAAATTTCATATTTCAGTTTATAGTAGGTATAATCAATTTGAATTTTATTCAAGATCTAAAATTTTAAAAAAATTCATGATAAACGTGAGGTATATATGGTAACAAATCCATCATATCCTTGTATTTTTCAGATGTTATAAATCTCCTTTTTTTCCTTACATAAAAGATAATTTTATATTTCTGAAATTACTTGGAATTATTTACCTTTCTCTTGTGTTGACAAATCGATAATTTTAAATTCAAAATCTCATTCTATCGAAGTTTTGTTGAACATTTTGTATGGTGCATCCCTTGTAAATCTGATCCAGCATATAGTTAATCAATTCACGGTTTCTCCATTGGTATTTTTCTTTCTTTTTAAAACCACTTTTTCGAGAGGTTGGGTTAAAAATAAATTTCCACGTTTAATTTCATGCACTAAAAATTTATTATGTTTTCGACAATTTTGTATTACCTTATAGTAATCCTGGGAAATATACAAGGAACTAGCTTTTGGATTGAATAGTTACTGGATAGTTCCACTCCAAAATCGTGATCGTTCGGTAGAAATAAATGTTCTGCCAATAAAAATTTGTGATCAATTATATTTATTTCGTTGTCACTGGACTGAATAATCGGTGATGGAAGTAAACATTATTATAGAAACACTAAATTAAGATATACTTTTTATTATTTATAAAATATTGTACAACCACCGATTTTCATTATCAAAGATAGATAGATAGAAACGCCCTAGATTTCAGACATGATGTCAAACGGCCACATTTCCTTCACCATAGAGCAACCGGAGCTAAATTTTGCCGTAATATATTCGGTCAAATATATTACGGCAATCTAAGATGAACTTGCACCATTTTCAAAATAAACAGATTTTCAATACTGTTAAGAGCTAAAACTTCCATCTCCAAAATACTAGAATCTAAATATTTTTTTTATTATAAATTTTTTGCTCATAAAAAGATCCCAATAAGATTTATCTATAAGTGCCATTATCTCCATTTTTTCAAGATTGGACTTGCCCCACTTTTAAAATAAACGGCTCATTTATTCTCTCCTTTTTAGGTTTTTCTTTATAATAGTTTCTAACTTTTAGACCGTTGAATTTTGGGAGAATTTACGGGAATGATTTAACTTTTTATTTCTTTCTCTTTTTAAAAATAATATAGTTGTGTCTTTTTAGCATTTTTTTTTGTTTGAGATAAAACTTAGTAGAAATATATCTATTAAAGAAAATCAAAAAGTGGTCACATTAATTTCACTTTAAAAAAAGATTCATTTTGAATGCGAAAATCAAAAGTGGAAACAAATACTCTTTGAAAGATTTGAAGAGAATAGATAATATTAATAAACAAGTTTTTTTCCACCTTTTTTCAACATTGCCTTAATTTTTAAAATTTTTGATTGAAATAAGAATGGACATATGGTTCTCAAATATCTTGTGCGAAATAGTTGGAAGACACTTTATCCTGATTTTCATCAAACAAGATTTAAGAATCATAATTTAAAATGTTTATGGGTATTATTCCAAATGATTGTTCAACTACGGTATTTTCAAAGATTTCTAATCGGAATTCTGATCGTATTATAAATTCATTTTTTTCCCTTGTATCAAATCTTTAGAATGGTGCAAAACTGCATTGCGTGTAAAACTGATGTTTAAATCAAGAAAAGTCTTAATGATGTTTTCATTGCCTTTATTAATATTTTATGTTACAAATATGCATAAGCAGATTTACTTTAAGTAGCGTTATGATGGAAATAGTGTTTTTCTTCTATAGATAGTAATCTGTATTTAAAAGAAAAATAGAGAATCGTTTAGATAATTTGCTTAAAGGCTTCTTAATCTTTTCAATTTTTTAGACGCGTTTGTGACTACAAAAATAAAGGATTTCGTTGCCCTTTTTTAGTCGAAAATTCTCCTTCAGCATTTATGTGAATTTATTTGTAAATCAAATAAAAATATATTGTGTAGAGTAATCTAGATCATATTTTAATAAAATTTAATTCAATGTAGTCATTAGAAAAATTTAATTAAACAAGCCCAGTAATCGCTTCTATAAAGGTTCATATTCCGAGACAAAAGTTTTCAATTCTTAGAGGGTACTTTCTTTTAAGATTAAGGTTCTTTAATTTTTAGGTTTTAGAGGATATTTTTCCATAAAACTTTTTTAATGTACAAGTTTTGGAGAATATTTTTCTATAAAAGAATTTTTATTTAATGTGCAGGTTTTGGAGGATATTTTTCCATAAAAAAAATTTTAATGTGCAGGTTTTGGAGGATATTTTTTCCATAAAAGTTTTTTTTTTAATTTTTAGGTTTTGGAGAGTATTTTCTCATAAGAGCAGAATTTTTTTAATTTTCATATTTTGAAGGATACTTTCCCAGAATATCAGAACTTTCAATTTTAAAATTTCAGACATCCTAAATTCATTCCAGGGTTATTTTTAGAAGCTTCGCCCCAAAAAGCGTGCATTCTCCTATAAAAGTCGAACACAGAAAAAGAGCTGACTTAACAAGAAGATACTGGGTGGGAGTCACCCTGACATGGTTATGGTTAAACAAATTTTTGGCATAAGGATCCCAGATGTAAGTGCGAAAAAAAATAAGTAAAAGATATTACAACATACAACGTGAGCTGAAAATATTTACAATGAATATTTTAGTGATTAATGAAATCATTTAAATACAATATTCGTTAATGAAATTCTCTTCGTTCTTGTTTAAGCTGCATAATCTTCCTTATTCACGCCAGGAATATTGTATCTTGAGCAATATTTTAGCACCAGTTAGATAACATTCCTGTAATGGGTGCAGTAAAATGGGAGATTTTTGCTACAGAATGAACAATAACGTAGTGGTTTAGATCACTAATATCTCAAAAAATGCAACAATCCATGGGCAAACAAGGGCCTAACTTTAAAGATAAGTCACAAAGAAAAACCATGTTCAGCGATGAACTAATTAAATTTTGAGTTGAAAGAAACTAACATAAGTTTATGTTAACGTGAAGTATGAAAAGAAAAGTGTGATATTCCGTTTCCATAAGATTCCATCTAAATTGCCTAATTTCAAGAAATCATTTTGAGATTTTTTTCTTAACCCCTTCCAGGGCTACGGGAAGTATGCTTCCTACTAAATTCATCAATCTTTGTGTGAAATTATGTAAGTTGTCACAAGTTCTAACAAATTTTTCAATTAGACAGAAACTTAGATGCTTCAGTTCCTTGTCTCACACAAAATGGATTCTTTTGATTTGTTACTTAGTTATTAATTAACCAAATTAATTGATATATCAAAATAATTTATGCGATAAGCTAAATGAATCACTTTTCTTAAGCCAATCTCAATCCTAAAAATATTAAAAATATTATGACCTGAAAAAAAAATGGCTTTGTAAAGGGTTAAAATAAGATTTAAAGAGATCAATTTAGAAGTTATATATCTAATTTCAAGCGAAAACCCTCTCTTTGTATTGTACAATGTTAATAATAAATAATTAATTTAATATTTTAAAGAAAATTATTATGCCAATCGAATTAAGGGATTTGGAAAAGTTATAATCAATTTAATTAAAACAAGTTTCAGGGCATAATAAAAAAATATAATAAAGATGCAATAAAAGCATATAATAGAGATACAAAACAACGAAAATCCAAACTGAACTCAAACCAAACACTAAATAGCTTGAGAAAGAGTCTATCACACCCATTTATTTTTACTTCAGATAGGCAAGTTTAATAGTTGCGCTGGGGTTTATATTAATCGATACAAATATTACGTCTTGAAAAGGTCACAGCAACCCCTGAGAATAACCGATGCTTAAGTAATGAATAATATGCGTTGCATCCATTCACATTTATGGTAAACTACCTTGACAACGAAACAATTACCCGTTGCGTCCGATGCATTATAACCCAGCGGGGAAAAGGATTATTATGTAGTCGCTAAAATATACGACAATATCCAGTCGCCTTGGGTAATCGATCTTTTACTTTGTTGCTGTTGAATAATAAGGAAACCATTAGTGAAAATGTGCAAGTTAAAGTATCAATAGCCATCTTAGTTTTGATACGAGCACTGTAAGTTCGCTTTTCTGTTTGGTGTTTAATTACCAACTTTTAATGATTTGTTTATTTTGATAGGAATAGTGAAGTTGAAAATTTCGTTTTAAAATAGTTCCAGTTTAAAAGATTTCTATTTTTGACATGGTACAATAATTTTGATCATTTCTTATTATGTGTGTGTGTGTGTATAGTGATATTTTAAAATTTTATTTAATCTTAATTTTCAAAGTTTTATCTTAATTCAGCTCATATTAACTTTATTCTAAAATATTCTCTTATTTCCTGATCTCATTCCACTTTTTCTACTTAATTAATTCAACAGGAGCTTTGTAAAAATGCTTAAGTCGGCGGTTCCCACACTCCGAGTGAAGGAATAAAAATTAGTCGATTTAACACATTCTTTTAAAAGATCCCTATAATTCTCTTACCTAAATCGACACGTGTAAAGAAATCCCTTTCAAAATCTCACAGTATATAATCACGGGGATAAAAATAGTTTTTCCTCTTTTCGCTCTTGTGTTGATGGGCTCGTCGCTTCTGCTTGTACATAAATTATGCTTGCCGGGATGGAATAAAGCAAAGTTTTAAAATTCGGAAGTGTCCTTTGCATCTTCGGACTCTGCTTAAAAAATTATGTTTACATACACACATATTATATATTATACAGGATGTTTCAGAGAACCGTTTCAGAACTTCTAAGAGGGGTAGGGTACATCCTGACAACTCGAAATCATAGAGCAATGTGGGGTCGGAAATGTGTTCCTGAAGCGGTGTTATACACAGAAGCACCATAAAGAAAAGAGACCGTAAATGAGAAATCGTTTTAATAATGCATGAAAGGAAGCAAAAGGTACAAGGATTAAAGTAAGTGTTCGAAGCTTCTTCCACGGGCTACAATGCACGCCTCACATCCCCGACGCATGGACATTTGAACTTTCTGGAATACTCCAGACATATCTCGAATCTCTCCGGCAGCTACTGCGATTCTTGCAACGAGCTCCTTAGCAGTGTCAACAGGGGTGTCATAAGCTAGCGATTTCATATGACCCCAGAAATAAAAATCAAGACATGATAACCGAGCAGTCAACGCATGGAACCCCCACGTCCGATCCACCGTTGACCAAATGTGACATCCAGGTAGTTACGAACATCTCCGGTATAATGGGCAGGGGCTGCATCGTGTTGGAGCCACATTGTCTGTTGCGTCGATGCAGAAATCTGTTCATCTCTCCAAAGTTGTGGCAATACTTGCTGCAGAAAGAGCAAGTACGTAGGTCCGGTTAGACGACCCGGTAACAGGTACGGTCCGATGAGGTGATCTCCCATAATACCGGCCCATACATTGACCGAAAATCGATTTTGTGCTGCACGACGTCGTATTGCATGCGGGTTCTCGACCGCCCAGATATGGTCGTTATGCGTGTTGAAAATTCTTTCCCTTGTGAAGGATGCCTCATTGGAAAACAACACTTCAGCAGGAAAAAGGGGATTTGTAGCACATTTTCCCAGGTACCACTGTGCGAAAGCAATACGAGGTACATAATCATCCGGTTTCTGAGTCTGGAAACGCTGCACGTGAAGCGGATGCATGTCTTCTGCTCGGAGAATCCTCCAGACGCTGCAATGGGAAACCCCGACTGCGTTTGCTATACTTTGTGTACTCGTTCTTGGATTCCCCTGTACATGCTGCAGCACATTATGTTCGGCGTCTGCAGTCCATGTTCTTCTTACCCTGTCCCTGTGAGCTCTTTCTAATGAACCTGTCTCAGCTAACTTCTGGTACAGTCTTGCAAAGAAATTATGACTGGGAATACGCCTCGTCGGATATCGTTCCGTGTACAAACGCTGTGTGGCTGGCCCACTACAATTTGAAGCCCCGTACGATAAATGCATATCGGCTAACTCTGCGATCGTGTAATCATCCATCCTACTAACTTGGCGTTCTTGTGCGAAATGAAGATTCCCTGCACGAAAGCTTGAACTTTTCGCACAACGCCATCTACCGCGTCAGGAAAGCATTTCTGACTGCCCATGGGTATATGATTTTGGTTTGTCAGGATGTACCCTACCCCTTTTAGAAGTTCTGAAACGGTTCACTGAAATACGCTGTATATGATTTTGGTTGCTTCTTTTCAAAATTTTCTTTTCTTATGTTAATTTAAACGAAAAAATTTCTTTTAGTTCAAAGTAATTGGTTGAAAACAAAAGAAATTGATCAACCGATATAAGCTAAGCTTAGGTATTCGAACGATTGCTAGCGGAGACGAAAAATTTCTTTTACACGAAAAGGATTAGCAAACCTAGAAGCTAGTCATTAGTGTTGTCACAAACTGTGTGTCCAAAATTAGAATCGAAAAATAATATTGTATTAACTGCCTTTGCTCTTAATTTGGTGTAAAATTAAAGCATTCATTCTTTTTTTTTTCATTCTTTTTTTTTGTTTCACCATTTCAAGTGTAATACAAATCCTTATTATGACGTAATATCAATTTTCATAAAACAACTCAAACAATAATAGCGAATAAACCTCAAATGTCATAAGTCAAGTATATACCAATCACAAAGCAAATAAAACGCAATGTTTATATGCTGTTTTATGCACTAACTTCTAATATACTGTTATTTTTTTATAATACTAACTTTTTAATATGAAATCAAACAAATATTTTAATTCAGTTCAGTAAGCATATATTTTGAGGAAAAACAACTAATAATTGAAGACGAAATTTTCAATTGATGACAAATTAAAAATTTCGCCACCAATAACCAGCACATATTGTAATAGCCAAGTATTGAATAACACTCTGATTGAATAACACTCTGAACGGCCGATTGAATAACACTCTGCTTTATTTACAAATCAAAGTTATTATTAGCTATGGAGATATTTGGTAACACCAAATTTGAAAATTTCAAGAACTGCTAAAAAGAATTACATTTATATCAATTTCCTAAGAATTTTAAAAGCATATACAGGAACAAAAAAATCTGTTTTGCAACTTTTTTTTGTTGTAAAAAAATTTGAAAAAAAATTGCCAATTTTTTCGATGCAGTCGATTTTTTTATAGCACAACATTTCTGCTGTAAAATTTTCATGCATCATGAGACAAAAATGCTGATATTATTACACAGGAAATTTGTCTGTCTTTAAATCAAAATTCTGATAAATTTCCAATGCATTGTCTCAGCACACCAAGAAATTAAGGATTTTTTATATAGTATAAATTGAATGATTTGTGTAAAGAAATATATATAAAATATACATAAGAAAAGTTAATGCCGAACGCACATACAAAATAAGTCTTCTGGTTATTATCAATTTATTTGATGGCATGAAAAAAAATTTTTTTTCAAGTTCAAAATCAACACTACATTTTCGCCATCTGTATCTTGTCACTATTAGATTAATTTTTTTATCTCAACATTGAATTCTGTCATTGATAGACGAGACAAATGATCAGAAATAATTGCTTTCATTCATGCCATGTTTTGAAATATTTATAAGAAAAAATTATATCGATAAAAAAAATTGCTACAATTATTTTTACTAATTGACGAGATTGATGATCAGAAATAAATGCTTTCATTCATTCCATGTTCTCAAATGTTTATGAAAAAACTTATTTTAAAAAAATTCTAAAATTATTTTTATCAGATGGGAACAAATATATTAAAATCGTGATTTGCGTTGTAAATCTATAAAGAATTAAAAATGAATTAAAAACTTATTGTAGCATCGAGTTTAAAATAGAAGATAAAAGGCTTGATATTAAATAAAATATAAAATATGTATATAATCTGTAAGAATCATTATTCAGACATTAAATGTTCCAACTTAAATATGACAATTATATCATGTGAACTGATGTCCATTACAATAGGAATGTCAGGGACTTATCGAGAGACTTGCGCAGATAGAGAAGGGCCTTAAAAATTACCATTTAGAAAACAATATTTAAGAATTAGTCTGATACAATTTGCAGTGTAAATAAAAAAGAATTTAAGTATAAGCCTTTTGTGGTTGGTTAAACCCCTCTAGAGTTGTTGCACGGACTAGCCAGCTTGCTTGGTAACAAGTGGATCCCCCGTGTGGGCACCTCGTAATCGAGGATGAGACGCTTCCAGCATGGTAGTTGGTTTTCGCCACCCTGGTGGGTACACAAAATGGTCGGGTTCTGGTTTTCCCCATCGTTGACGGGGCGTACTTCCCAAGAGAAAGGTTGTACCGTGGCCAATGATAGCCCTTAAGTTTCAACCACAGTTTCCAGCAGTGTTGCTGATGCGGAGGCTCGGTCATTCAGAATTTTCTGTGTGCCTTTCGGAGGGTTGGAGAAGCCAGTTTAAAGTTGGTTGGTGGATAGATGCCCTTAGATCTGATCTAAGATTATCCACTCCTAAGGGAAAAGATGGTATATAATCCCTTTAATTTGTTGCATCCTCACCGAAATGTAGTTAGAAATATGATCTTCTCTAGGCCCAATGAGCTCTCAGGTTTTTGTTACTACCAGAGGTCCTCGACAAAGAGGAAGATTTGATATCCTTCTTTATAGGGATAACTTTCTTTCTTTTGACATATATATTTTACTGTTGCAAAACTGAAGGACAAATGACTTCGTTGGCCTTTAAAAATAAAAGAAAAAAAGTCTTCGAATTACTAGAACAATCTCGTGGAGTGGTACCAAAGAAATATCGTGGAATTTGATGACCACAAACAAAAGGGGTAAAGATGCACTCATGTCTTTTCTTATTTGATTTATTTGCTTCGGGATGCTTATTTGATCATGTTAACAAAAAAAAACTTCATTCTTATTGGACAGAGCTTTGATATTTATTTAGTTGTAAATTGTGGAAGAAAATAGCATTTCTGTTTTTGTCACCAGTATTGATTATTTATTCTATATTATATATCTTAGAGAAAAGAGAAAAATATTTCATTTTGATATGTACAAATAAGTATCTATGCTGGCATTACTTTTGCCATATTAAATACTAGCCGCATTTGGCGACCAGTTAATTTATCAAGCTTATTAATTATATTAATTTTATTATCCCAAAGAACTTTAAATTCGTTAACTTAATTAATTTTAATAAATATTAATTTCTACAAAAGATCAATAAATGAATTGGCTGTACAGTGAAAAAATAACATGAAGAAGTAAATGTGCCAGCATTTGAGCTAAATTTTGACGCATCATGTTTTGAATCTAATGAAATTCATAATTTTGGTCTTTATGCTCAATTATTAAAAACAGTAAAACAACTTTTTAAAAATATGTGATTTTATTAATTTTTGGGGTAGGATTATATAATTCTAAATTAAGTTACATTTAGTACACATTATTAAGCAAATATTTATTCTATTTATAGCAAATAAATACATAATACAATCTTCTACAAAGATTACTTTGCACTTAATGAAAGCCTGATTTTAAATCACAGTTTAAAATTGATTTTTCAAAACGATATCGTAAATCTATGTAAAAACTACTTTGAAGTAAGGAAAAAGGAAAGAAATGTATGTTTAAAAAAATGTCAAAGCATCTGTCCATACAACTCTTATATCTGAAACTGTGTGAATAGATTTACAAAACCTTTTTCACGATTATAAAATAATTAAAAACACTAAAATTAAACATCACTTAATAGGAAGTTTAAACAAAATTAATTGATATCTATACTATTAATTTTAATGAAATTGTTAAATCAAGATGATTATTTTACTTATTATGTTTGAAAGTATTGAAAAAGGGAAAAAAGGACTCTAAGAGAGTGCAAAATGTATATAATCAATGAATATTTCTTTCGACTCCTAAGTATGAATGAAGCCTATAGTTGACAAAAATTCCTGGAACTAGAAATGCCAACTAAAATATAACGGAAAATATGAAAGAATTTTTTTAAATATCTGAGAATTTGTTTAATATTCTCGAATAAAAATGAGATCAGATGCAGTTTACTTAGTCTAATTATTGTTTTGAGCCGTTGTTATAAAATGTCAGTACGAACGAGTTCCATGAGTAACGAGGTCATGGGATGATTTCGCGAAAACACTCGTTATTGGCATGAGGACAACATTGATTATAAAGTTCAAAAGGTTAATTAATGGAAGAGTTGTTCTCTGACAGATTACAGACTTTTTCTCACCCTTCTACTGAAGCGAAAGCCCAAGATTATTAGAATATTATAGGCGACTGAAAATTCACGTGCACAGTTGAAAGAGTGAGAAAAAATCAGGAATAAAATTAAATTTTCTAAAAATTATTAACGTTATTTATCTCAGAATTTGCAGTGTACTTATATAGTCTTGCTGCCCATGATTCAATGATGTAGGAACTAAATTAGTTTCTAAAATTTTACTTAACCCTTCTTTGCATGGCATGATTAGAGAAAATTGCATCATAACATTCAGTGAGCAAAAAATTGTACTCAAAACAGGTGTACTTTAAATTGGATAATGTTGGCAACTTTTTTCACGACTATTGCGTAATAAGAAACGTAGTGTCAAAAAAAAATCAAATGTCACAAATGTTATAGAGGGTTTGAACTTATCATTCCGCTATTTGTTATGGTTGGAAGAAACGAGCGATTTCTTGAATATTTTTTATAATAATTCTGAGATTTTTTGCTAATAAAAGCGATAATGAGCGAAAAATTAAGAGATGGACAATGAAGATTTTGTACTGAGCTTAACATGTAAATTTGCATGATAATGGATATTTCCATCATATTGTTTCTTTAAATTTAATATTATATATTTTTACTAGGATTTTTTAAAACATTTTCCCTTTAATCTAGAGTATGAATTATGTCACCCTGATTTATTTCACAAAAAAAGAAAAGAAAAATCATGCAAAGAAGGGTTAGTGAAACAGAAATAATCCGCTTTACGAAATAGCTAAAGATTATGAAATATATTTCTTACTGTAATTTTTGCCATATTGTATCCCATGAATACAAATAAAATTTTAATCATCAACAATTTGAAATCAATTACTGAATTCCTTTTGCTGGATTTGTACTTTCACAGACATCATTAAAGTTGAAGAAATCCTTTTTAGAATTATATTATGTCTGTTTATCTTTTTTGTTTCTATGTGAACATGTACGTCCTCATACAGGTTTGTACATGAATGAGATACCAAAAACAAAAAGAGCATAAAGGACAGAATTTAATATGTTGTCATTTGAAAAAAAAATGGTAGATTTCTTCCAAATTTGAATGAAGATTATCCATCTGTACGCATGCGAACAAGATAAGTAAAAAAGTGCTATACGCAATAAATCTTTTAATTGTAAATTTCTATCAAATTTTGAATCAAATTGTCTATCAATCTATCATGGGATATGAAAGAAGCAATTCAAAAAATACAACAGCAAATAAAATTACATTTGTTATAGTCTTCACACAAAAATTTTAGCTCTGCACTGGATTTTGGAATAAATCAATCACGAAAAGACATCAAAATTTCACCTTCAATATATTTCCTCTTAACTCAGCATAACTATTTAAGTAAATATTAAAGTCGAAAAGAAAATTATCTCACTGCTTCATCAAATATAGAAAATGGATAAAAAAAAAGTGGAAATAACACAATAACAGTTAATAATAAACAATTTTAAGATGTTATTGGCCAACTTTAATTTTGGTAGATAATTAGAAGATGATATTATGTCATCCTAATGAAAGTTTTAAAAATGTATCTTCAAATGCAATTCATAAATGAGTGGCGGCTGTCTAATTGAATCATGTTGTGTACGATCAAATGACAGTATAAAAAATCTATCGAAAGAAACCCATAAATGAGTAACAGATATCTAACTGAATTAAACTGTTATTAAACTGATAGCTTTGAAAATCCATGACTGAGTGATGACCGAAACTACTATGTGTTATCGATTCATTTGATAATTTTAAAAAACTGTCATCAAAAGAATTCCATGAATGAGTAATGGCTGTCAAACTGAATCATGTTGTACACGTTCAACTGATAGTTTTGAAAATTTATCATCAAGTGAAATCCTCGACTTAGTGGCGATCTTTCATGCGTACCATTTTACGGTCTTCATCTGCTACTTTTAAAAATCTAGCATTAAATAAATTCATAAATGAGTAATGGCTCACTAACTGAATAATGTCAATCCATCTGATAGTTTTAAAAATCCATCATCAAGTAAAATCCATGACTGAATGTCGAGTGGTAATTTTTGTTTCTGCAATTTATCATTTAATAATCGATATAGAAAATAAGGATAATTCTAGTTGCCAAATGTTGATTTTCGTTTTAGAGAACTGTTCAAAGATACAATTTAACATATTTTGTTAAAGAAACTTTTCAAAATTAACATTTTTTATACTATTTTATGACATATATTCATTTATTTTTCTGATATACTGTTTTCTACTAACTCTACTACAACAAAATAAACCAATTATGAAAATAAAAATTAGTAATCACTTTTTAAAAGTGTCCAATTGACAGGCGCTACGAGGCATGTCTAACTTGAAATTGTTACAGTTGTTTATTTCTCATTCACACACTGTTTATTACGCACTTACAATATTTTCAAAACAACCTCCAGCTCAGCCATGACAATACGAATTTAATTTTTATCATTTTGAACACTTATTTTCTCCGATATGAGTTTTGGTAAAATTTAATTCAAAATCAGCAATTTGAGAAAATTGATTCGATTTTTTTTATGATGAAGCAGCAAAAAGTCACAGTTAATATCTGATTTAAATAATCCTCCTTAGGAGCAGAAATTAGTATCCGATTTAAAAAATTCCTTCTTCGGAGCAGAAATTAATATCT
>JAPMOR010101180.1:99071-119892 GCA_026543865.1 Argiope aurantia
CTCCTTAGGAACAGAAATTAATATCCGATTTCAATAATTCCTCCTTAGGAACAGAAATTAATATCCGATTTCAATAGTTTCTCCCTAAAAGAAGAAATTAATATCGGATTTAAATAATTCCTTTCGAGTAGAAATTAATATGTTATTTAAATAGCTTCTAATTAGGAGTATAAATTAATATCCGATTCAAATAATTCCTCCTTAGAAGCAGAAATTAATATCCAGTTTTAATTATTCTTCATTCGGAACAAAAATTAATATCCAGTTTTAATTATTCCTCATTCGGAGCAAAAATTAAAATCTGATTTAAATTATTCCTTCTTAAGAATAGAAACATTACTGAATATTTTGAGAAAACAGAAAGAAACACCTAAGATTTAAAATCATCCTTTAAAATGAGTAGGAATTAGTAATTATAGTGGGTGTGTTGTGATTTTCTAATGAACTGTTCGGTTTTAAATACACTAGTTTTAATTTCCACAAACACAGCTACACTACAAAATTTACAAACGCACATAGAAAATTAGGTTAAAGAAAACAGTATGTGGAGGGATTCCACGGTTTTCAGCCGAAAGCATTCGGCGTTAGCGCAAGGGTTGCGCATGGGAAAAAGTCGATCTTAGTGTGCAGGTCTGCCGCTCAACTGCTTGTCTTCTGTAAAACGCCACAAGGGGCGCTCTCTGTTCAAGGGGAAAAAGAGGTGCTACATAATTCAATTTAATAGTAGAAATTGCAGCTCTCATTTCTAATAGACACTTCAATCAACAATTCTAATAACTTTTGTCTGATATTCTATTTTAAACATGCTATCTGAAGAAATCTATTTAAGCCTTTGAATTTAGTAATCTATCTTTTATATGACTTTCAGAAATTGTAAGTTGTTATTACTCACCAAAAACATAATTTGACTTAATTAAAGTGACACTCTTTGAATCTATCACATTCAGTTGATTACCGTCAACTCCATCAATCCTTCAGACCCGGGAATAACGAGTCTTCATTCTAGTACCTTAAACATAATCAATAAATATATATGACGAAAAATAAATATCTATTTGATTTGAGATAAATTACTTCTATTTTTACAACCTCTCTTTCTTATTGAAAAGAATCAAAATCGCGATTTTCAGAATTATCCGTCAACAATACATCCTTTTTTCCCCCCTTCCTTGACTTCAGTTTTCTTGTTTTTATTTTCATATTGGCATTAAACATCATAAAATCATTAATTTTATTCTTAGAGAATAATATGTACATATATCTCATAGTAGATCATGATTTGTTCACAAATTATTCAAAATGCATGAAGAATGCCGGATTTTATTTTATAAAAAAGCTGCTTCTAATTACTCTGCGAAAAAAGCTGCTTACGGTAATTGAGAATACTATCACGATTCTCAGAACTTAGTTCAAAAGTGAAAATTAAGTCTTATTCGCAAATGCTATATCTTAGAGATACAAGAAATATATAAATTTGCAACTTGTTTTCAAACAATTGTTGTAGGGAATGAATGATGATACAGAAAATATTTGGATTCACTACTTTTAAACATGTTGCAACTTCAGTAAATAAGCATTCAAATTACAGGAAAAAAAAAGTGGGAAAATATTGTTCGTCTTTCTCTATAGCACTTTAAAGAAGACAAATTCTTCCTAGCTCTCCAAGTTTTAACCACTGCGTACTAATTACCATTCCCAATTAATTCTTTGGTCCCAGTCCCCCTCCTATCCTAATTTATTTCTTTAAATGTTAAGGAATGCTGAAATCAGTTTTCTTGAAATCATTAAATCAAATGAAATCAAATTTCAATCAAAATCACATTAATCAATTCATTTGCTTTGTAAGTATGACCATGTTTCAATCTTCATTTTGTAAAATTCATAGCGCGATTTGCGTTGATCGTATAATAGTTTGTTTTCATAAAATAGAATAGCAATACCCGCACAGCGTTACCCGTGGCATAAAATTAGCTTTAAACTTAAATCTACCTCCACCCGATATAACATGGGCATGTCACGCAACATCAAACAAACATAAAAATATATTTAGAAATAATCAAAAATAACTACAAAACCATTTTTTATAGCACACATTCAGAAATATTGGTTATTCTTTTATATACAGTCATGTGGCGCGTTGCGAGGTTGGCAATTTTTCGGTGGCGCTTTTTCTACCATTACGCTATTACCGCCGTTCGTGCCACATTCTGCCATTTCGTTAAAGTTTGGCGAAAAAAAATTTTTTTGGCGAAAATGACTATATATCAAAGCTGTTCCTAAATATTTAGACTGTTAAAAAGATAAAAATATGTTATGTTCATAGACAAAACAGTACCTAAAAATATACAAAGGAAAGCTGTTTTGAAATTCAAAAATATACAAATAACTCATTGTCCCCCCTGTTCCACACTTGTTTATCACCTCTATATAATTTGATATGAAAATAAAATTCAGCTTGCTTCGTAATATTTCTTTGTAAACTTTATTGGCTGTTTTTCCTTCTGCTGCCAATGTAAAAAGATTTTGTTTGGATGCAACTCTAGAAAGTGCCACATAAAGTTGTCCATGAGAAAAATATTCTTCACTTAAGTCAATTCCAGCAGTTTGAAACGCTTGTCCTTGAAATAATTAAAATCGCAATTTTAAAACTCCTTTTTTTATATGATTTCTATATAATAAAACCTTCCTCAATAAAGGCCCTACAAAATGGTACAAATATTTCCAATATTAGTTAATATTTGGGACATAATGAGTTGTGAATCGCTGTTTAAAATTATACGTAAACAAAGAAATGTATCGCATATGCATACCACAGCTCTTGCTGTTTGCGCATGTGCAATTTGAAGTTTTCGCACATGCGCGAATTGTAGTATGAAAATAATTAAAATCGCAATTATAAAATTCCTTTTTTAATTTTGATATGACTTCAATATACCAAAACATTGTTTAATAAATGCCCTATAAAATGGTATAAAAATCTCCAATATCAGTTAACTATTTCTCTAGTTTTTCTGATTTAAACATACAGACGCTTTCAGGAGACTTCATTTTATACTATCTATAGATTATCAAACTGAATGAATAAATAAACTAAACATTTAATCATTCCTTTTAATATCACGGCCTCTGTTATCGGATTATAAACTTTCAAATTTTCTATATCATTTAATAGATTTCATACTCCTGTTTCGTTGATGTGTTTTACTACGCAATCCCCCCCCCTCCCCATTCTTTAAGAATTCAAAAACAAACTCAAAAACAAATATACTAATTTCTGATTGAAGTAGCTGAGTTGAAAAATTATCTTTTGTAAACAAGTATCATGGTTATTGTTAAAATAAACAGTCTAAAAAGCAATGAAATATTTTATTTCAATGGAAGATATTTTATGCATATAACAATTTTATGAATTAAATAATGTTAGTCTCTATTTTCTAATTACCTAACTAATCAGAATTTTAAAATCAATTTAAAAGCATGCAGTGCTGCAAAATATATCCGAAAAAAGAATCATTTTATTTACTGAACCGAGATCATTATGTTCATCGTCAAATATTAAACATTTTGAATCTTATACTATAGTAATTTTATGTATTAAATAATGCAAGTCTCTATTGTCTAATTATCTAATTGATCATGGGTCATCAACTCAAAAAGATGCAATGTTGCAAAAGATATTTGAAAAAAGAGCAACTTTTATTAGATCAAGATCATTATATACAGTGTCAAATATTAAATTTCCTACGTTTTAATAATATAATAGGAACAGTAAAATAAAAATTATTTTTAATATTGAAAGATATATTTTTTCTGTCCTAGCATATGAATGTTAACACACGAGCATAATCTATCAAAAAAATGTACTCCAAAATATGATTACTTTAAAATCAATCATAATTAAGTAAAATTTTCCCTTCTAGTTACGACGAGTTCCCGCGTTTCCCAACGACCTGGGTAGTCCGTTATGTTAATCAGTCAGTCAGTTCATATAGAGTAACTGTGGCCAAATGCCTGTCGGCATAAATAAAAACCAAGCGCCAAATTCTAGGCTAGAGATTTAATTACAATTAAATTACATTATGTACAGAAGTTAACATTTGGGGAATGTACAGGTTTGGTGGTTCAAGAATAATTTCTAATACATCAACAAACACTACTGGACAGGGCGTCCACTACTGTCTCACCTTGCTTCTTTACACCCCGTTCCTCTCTTTTTCCTCCTGTCAATGCTCTCCAGGGGCGACCTTGGAACCCGGGGTACAATATTTAGCCGGATATCACCCTTTTTGGGTAAGAGGACCGTGGCCGATCCTTACTGATTATAACAATAAATGATTAATAATAAGAGAAATAAATAAAAACAAACAGTGATTTCTTTAAGCAAATTTTTTAAATGCACGAGAGAGAGAGAAAATAAAATAATAGAGGATCGTATTAATACTGATTTCTGTTTTTTAAATCATGATTATGAAGGGCGTATTAGGTTTTTCATTGTCGAAAGATGCACGAAACGGCAATTTTTCTCATTTGTCATTTTGCCATACACAGTGCATGGCAAAATGCACGCTCATTTCTAGTTCCGGAGAGGATTAGCATGAGATTTCCAGAATGACAGCAAGATTTCGCAATGAAACGTGACGTTGATGGACAAGATTAATTAGTTTTCATCTTTCATTGCCTAATAGCAACAAAGAAAAGTACAGATAAATTCTGAAAAGGAAATAAGTTATTATTGGATTAATTTTTAAGCAACGCTCTGCATCGAACATGAACAATCCTATTTCTTTTAACATTTATCTATTATGAGGTCTTGAGTTCAATGTCACAAGCTTTTGATGTGGAAAATAAGCTGTCATTAAAATGTTTATAAAACGACAGTGTGAATGCATACATTTATTTCTATAGCGTTAGCGTAGTTTAAACAAATATTGTAATCAATGGTACTTTAATAGTATTTAGAAAATCGTATTATTTAGTGAAGAAACATTTAAGTTTTTGTAGGTAACTGAAAAATTTTAACCATATAATCTTTAGAAATAAAAATTAAAGAAGATTTCATTTTTTTTAAAGTCATGATGTTTAACTATCCTTTTAAGTAAAAATTACAAAAGCATTTATTTTACAGCGGTCTACTCATTTCAAAACGTCTAAAGGCTTTTAAAAGAAAAGTTAGGAACCTGAAGGTAAGATTATTACTGTTACAATAGGGTACTTATTTCTTAAAATTGCTGGTCTAGCAGCAGCAGAGACATAGCAAGGTGGCGGCTTTGAAACCAAAAGGTTGTATGTTAGATTCATGTTTCTCTTCGTTCCAAAAATTCACTGCGTAGTGATCTATGCATGCTAAATCCTCCAGGACAAATATCCTCCCACTGGTGTGGTACAAAAATTTTGTAAAAGATTTGTACGTTGGGGTTGACATTTTCTCCTTCAATATTATCATTCGCTAACATATATTAGGTGAACAACTTTGCTTTCACAATTTTTTGATTTTTAGCTGCAGCTTCAAATGGTGGTCGAAACAGGTAGATCAAAAATACAACACTGTACGCTAGAATACTGTCAATACAATGAAAGCACCACATTTGCGAATTTATGTATGCATCGTATATTAATTTTCTATCGAGAATGTCAGTTTTCGAGCCAAATTCTCGTCATTTGCGGGAAGTTTGCATTTGAAAGAAAAAAAAAACTGTTCCTGAAGGCATTGAATGCTTTCGAGCACTTATGGCGAGTCTGCTTTCAATAAAAAAACAACTTGTGAAAGATTTCAACGCTTTGAGAGCAGTGCTTTTGACATCGAGCATCAACATGTTGGTTGATAAGAGAAAATTTGCAAGGACTTGAAACTGGAGGCATTAATTGATGGAGATTCGTGCTAAACGCAAGAATAACAGTCAAAATCAGCTGAGTGAATCAATAAGTAATTTCGAAACGCTTCAAAGCCATGGGAATGATTCAGAAGCAAGGAAATTAGATTGATGCAGAAAGGTGCTGAACGGTGTTTCTTTGTTTGTGAATAACTAGTCTAAAGATAGAATCAGAAAGTGTTTCTCCATCAAATTGTGATCTACGACGAAAACTGTTTTCACTATGATAATCCCCAAAACAAAAAATCATGGAGAATTCACAAACTTGCCGAATGCTCACAGTGCCAAGGTTATGTCCTGTATTTGGTGGTATGATGTATTATGAACTATCAAACCCTGTGAAATCATTACATGGGATTGGTATCAGACGCAAATAATGCGTTTGAGTCGAAAATTGAAGAGGAAACGTCACAGTACTGAGAGAGAAGCGATAAAGTTTTCTCCAGCATGAGAATACCGGTCACTCATGACCAATCAAGACATACGTGGAAACGCTAAAATTATCCTCCCGATCTATTCTCCAGACATTGCTCCTGCCAACTATCATTTGTTTTGATCGATGTCAAACAGCCTGGCTGAATAGCAATTTTGCTCTTATGAAAATATCCAGAATTGGATCGAATCATGTATCACCTCAAAAGACGCATCGTTTTATCAAGTGATATATGACAACTGTCCAAAAGATGTGAAAAAGTGATAGCTAAAAAAGAAGAGTTTTTTTAAAATCATGAATAAGTAATCACTTTTTAAGAATAAAGCCTTAACTTTTGGAAATAAAGACGGCGAAAACTAAGTTTTATACCTAATAGAAAATATTGTTAACTGTATTAAATTTTTGATGCAATAATCGAATTAATAGTAATAAATTCTGTATATTAAAGAATAAATTTCGATATAAAAATTCTGAGCATTGCATTAAGGAAGAAATTGATGCAGATATTTGAATTTTATTGAAGAGATTTAATCATGGTTGAACAGATTCATTTCCTTGGAGTTATGATAAATAAATAGTTCCTTTTATTTACTATTTTTTAAATGTAATTTTAGCCTTTAGAGTTCCGGCAAAATATTTCTAACAAAACCAAAAAAAAATCTTTTTGTCAGAAAAAGATTTACCAACTAAAGACAACAAGGCTATTGCCTTTTAACTTTCTAATATCCTGAGTGATTATAATTTTTTTTGTAATATAAGAGTTTTTGATAATCATTCAGCTCAAGGAAATGCAATGAATTTATTATTTTATTTTTGAAAGTATGTTCTGAAGATTGAAGTGAATAACCACCATTGAGCTTTTAAAGTTACAGATGAAAAATTTTGAAAATTTCAAATGTTAACATTTTTTACTTCCGTTTTTTTAAAAATTATAATGGCATCTTCCCCGCAAAAAATCTTAGTTGGTTTTAAAAAGTACTTGAAAAAAAAAGACATTGGCACTAGGCTGAGATTAAGAAAATAGTAAAAACAATAAAAAATAATAGTAAATGGACAGAAAAGTTAAACATTCTGCTGAGTTTCAGGAATTTTCAACGTACTTGTCTTCACATATAATAAAACTTTACATATACCAAGAAAATTATCTTAAAGATCTGAATTTAATTTTCCGCTTTGGTTACGTTTGTTGAATTAATAAATTCATAAACATATATAATTTAAGAAGTACTTTTTTAAAAAATAAATGAGATTCTGAATTCAGAATATCTATCAAAATTTTGATGTCGAATATTCTAGTGATAACATTACTTTCTCTGTTGACAATCCTTAAATAAAAAACTAAAAAAATCACAAACGCCTGTTTTTTAAGATTTTTTCCTTTAAGGAAAAAATCGCTTTACCCGGATAAATTTAAAACGTGAATAAATTAGATATAAATTCATTTTGATATTGATAAGAGACATAACATTCGTACTAGCAAAATATTCCAGAGTGTACTGTTATATATTTGTTTAACTATAGTTGCCAATTTGTTGTTGATTAACAAAGACTATCTCTGTCCTGCATCATTAAAAAAAAATCGTTTGGATTGGAAAAAAATGAACTATAACGAATCATCAGAAATATGCGCTTCATTCTACGACTAAATGTGAATCAGCGTATGTCAATGCTCGAGGTCAAGATTATTTACTTTTTGGCTTGTTCGGGGAGGGTGGGAAGGATTCGATTACTGCAGCGGCTAATTAAACATCAACCTTGAATTCATCTGAAGTCCATCTCCCGCCCCCTTCAGTAACATGTGATAGAAGGATATAAATTCAAGTCCTCGAATTTAAACCCATGTTTTTTTTCAATGTTGCGACAGGTTGCACCAAGTTTTCGATACAAGTCCGTATACAAATTTATTTTATTTCGCCGTAGGAAGTTCAAAAAACGGGATAGGAACTTTTGACTTTATTAAAGGAAGTGAGTGGCAATTTTTCTTTTGTATGAATTATTTATGTAAAATTAGGAAATACTTTTAAGATTCAGTTTAAATGTTTTTAACAAAATCTTTGCGCAAAGCTGACTGTATATGTTTCAAAATTAAACATTTTTTTTAATTATTGCTTACAAATTATGGAATAAAAAGAAATTACTTTGTTTTTTAATTCGTTTTATTTCGCTTGGATGTAGAAGGCACAGAAAATGCATCTGAAACAAATTACTTTTTAAAAAAAGTAAAAATAAGTTTGCAAAATATCGGAACATTTTTACTACCAACAGCTTAAATTTTTGAACTAATTAATCTGTGATCAATACTGGCTAAATATTTTTTTTATCAATTTTTGTAATTTATTTCAAATAATTTATTTTATTTATATTCTAAAAATCTGAAATATTCAAAAACAACTTTTTAAGGCTTTAATTTTAAACTGGATTTCAGTGCTTACAATATACCCTTTAAATTTTGAATTAGAATGTCTGGAATATCTAAGTTTTTAATTACGATATTAAATATTGGAATTATAATTTTTATATATTATAAAAAAGCAAGCAGAAATATATCTATAGATATATTTCTATTAATGTGGTTTTGTAGAGAGATTTATCAAAATAAATATAGAATCTTTGTTTAGTTAAAAAATAATGTGCATAAAATTAAAGAATAAATCTTGACATTAACTGGAAGACAGTTCAGCATATTTCAATTTTAGACATTCATGATTAGACCAGAAAAAATTAATTCATTATTATTTCTCGTTCTTTTCGTCAAATTTGTGTACAAATTTCTATTGCGAATTAATAGTTCAAACAAATATATATATTATATGATAGCAAATATTCTCTTAATTATATTTAACCCTTAATGACCTAGAGTTTCAATTTTGATACCAATCTTTTAAACCGAATGTTCACATTACTATTAGTTTTTTTTTATAGGTTGGCTGTACGTATTTTACTGTTGTATAATATTCTTTCCAACGAAATTTAAAAAAAATCAAATGTCATTATTGTTTTATTTCATTCAAGCAAACACAGTAATATTAAAAATAAATCACTTTCGTAAATCAGGCTACTAAGGGTTAAAAAATCCACTTAAATTGTAAGAATTCCGATTAAATATCAATTATATCAATTATTTAATTAATATGATTTGGATAGAAGTTTAATATTTGGAGTTTTATTCATGTACATTTTGTATAAATGATATAAAAAGATATCGATTGTGATATTTGTATAATTTTTACTGCCTTTGTATAGAGGCTTTGAAAGTTTGCATTATTTTAGTTAATATGCAAAACAATATTTTTTCTATTTGACTAAGATATAATATCGCTTTTCAATCGGCTGTATTTTCATATGCAGTATTGGGTTTCTAGTTTGTTTACAATGTTGAAAACTTATAAGAAAATTTTCTTATTTAATTTCGACAAGAATTGTCACCCAGAGTCTGTATATTTTTAGATTACAGGCAGGATTCTTTTTGAAAGGGGGAAATTCTTTTTCGATAGCATGCCTTTTGAACAAACTTAAAATTCAAAGCCAAAATTTTAAAAATACTTTTCTGTTTTTGTTTCGGCAAAGATACTTTTTGAATTTGCTGCTATTTCTGTACACGTGTTTCATACGGCCCGATTTCAATTAATATGCATAGCAGCATTTTTCTATTTAGTACGTGATAATCTGTATTCTGTCGCATTTTCATGCTGTAGTGTTTTTATCATTACCCTTGAGCTTTTTATTTGTAAGCAATTGTTTGTTTTTATTTGTAAACAAATAGGCTATAAAGAAACTAAGTTATTTGATTCGATGAAATTAATTTGAAATTCTATTTTAATACACTGTCTACCGTGAAAAATATTTGGAGTATTTTTGATTTAAGGTTCAGTTTCTAAGCAATGATTAAAATTGAATGAATAACTTTTTTTCAAGGAAATCTTTACTTAATAGCATCATTACGGTAGAGTAGGTAACTCTTTAAGCTCTGAATAGTTGCAACTTTTTTCTGAAAAGAATTCAGCTTTCAGTGAAGCGTATATAATCCCTCTACACCAAGGTCAGGAAAATGATTTAATGCTATAAAAGATTCATTTGCGAATTAAAGTGTTTCGGTTTGACATATTTGCTAACAACTTTTGTTGCTTTTTAATTCCATGTGCGTGACCGTTTTGTTGTAATCATGAATTATTCCAAGTCAGGAAGTTATACTTTTCGATCTAAGAAACTGGAAATGTAATTCTCTATGATGCATTTAGATATTACCATGGCCAAAAGTAAGTTATTTGAAAATAAATATAAATTATTATTAGAATAGTGAATAAAACTGCGTCTGCACTAAATTTTCATTGCAACCTTGATCAGAGGAAGATTTTGGCATTCTGTGGCCTAAGGTTCATCTTTTAATAACTGGTCATTTTAGTTTCATAATTCTATAAATCATAAAATCAAGATATTGATGATTATTTTAGTTTTATTACATAATTTTAGTTACTTTGTAAAAATAAATACTTTTATTTTTAATATATATATATTATATATATATATATATATATTGGGGAAAATGACTAATTTAATAGAAACTTTAAAAAAATTATTCATAATTACTAGTTAATGACTTCTTATTTATAAATTAAAGCATGTGTGCACTTTGATGTCATAACTGTGCTAAACAAAAATTGTAAAATAAATTACGTCTTGATTTTGAACTGTCATTAAATAAATCAAATTAAATTGCAATCTAAGTTTAAATCATCAACATATATACTTTTTCTCTGTTGTTCAATTAAATGATACTTTCGGTTTCAGCATGCGTTAACTATTTCAATATTTAATTTCAATACAGATTTTTTTGTAGAGAAATGCAGTCTATGAATAAATTATTTTTATCTGATCAGTAATATATAAATAAATTATTTTTATATGATCAGTAAAAAAACAAAACTTAACAATTCGATGCTCCATAGAATTTATTAAAATAAATGTAACGAGATAGAAAAAAAAATTAGCATTCTGATCAAAAATGTGAATTAGAAGAAGTATTTTGATCAAGAGTATGAATTATTTCTTGAAGCATTTTGACTTAATAATATTCGTATATTATTCTTTTTAAGTCGTATCATAACTATATGCTTCTGAGGTCTAACAGGGAGGTAGAAAAATCATCCTTTGTTCATCCCTCGTCAGTTCAATTTTTTTTAATAATTAGGATTAAAGATATACATAAAAGAATAAAATGTAAAAAGTCTTACCGATCATATAAAATTTTCACTAAGAATTATATGTATGATGTTTAGTCTATGATCAGATAATGTATATACTAGCTCACAACATATATACTTAATTGTAATACAAACGTTTCGATTTCACAAAACATCCTAACAGGAAAAAAAGATGTCCAGGATGCCTCTAAATCACTTAATTGTATAAAATTCATATAAGAGTTTAATGAAACAATAATTTTCCAAATCATTTTTTCATAAAACATTTTTTAATTTCAACGCATTGATTTTAATTTGGCATGACATTTGTAAATTGCGATGCAAGAATCGTTCAAAATGTTTTAGAGAATAAACCGTTGTGTATAAATTTATGAAATTTGCTCATAAATTTGTGATATCGAATTCACTCGAAAATCAAAATTTTAATTATATTTTCATATGATTAAAATTTAATTAGTTTCATATGATTAAAATTTTAAAATTTCCCCTTCAAAAATTCAGAGCATATTATTTATAAAATTACTTTTGTATCACTTTCAAATTCTTAAATTTAGGTTTTATGCATACTAATTTTATTACCATGTGATTTTTTCTTACTCTTTCGTTTCCATACCTTTATTATGCAACAACTAATGCAATAGTTTTACTAGTTGAAATATTGTTGAGATAGTTGAAATAGTTGAAATATTGAATAGACTGTTTAATTGTGGAATTGTCTTTCATAATTAAATAGTCTATCGAGCAGACTAAAACTTTTAATTATAAATTCTGTAAATTCAAATTTTTAAATATTTGATATTAAACGCTTGATTACATACTTTTGTTTCGAATTTAAAGAAACATACTTTGTTATTTTGATGCATTTTTATGAATTTATAAACCCGATTTTAAAAGGGCAGCAAAATATTACTATAAAAATGCAGCTTTTAAAATGAATGATAACATTACCAAGCTACGGTGTTTCTTATTCTAATTTTCTTTATTCTAGTTATTCCCTTTGATTCAGAAAAGGGAACACGTTGAAAATATTTTTATATGCCAACAATAAAGTTATTCTAAAGCACTGCATGTCATTAAACTCTATAATCGCGCTTGTCCTAAATTGAATTATGTCTATTTTTATTTTTAATTAGATTCCACATAATTGTATCTTCTTAGTTGCATAACTAGCACTTCATTTCTATAAACAAATTCAATGTTGACTTTCTCTGGTGCTACCTAAATTAATCGATATAAGTTTCAATACATAAACACTCAATTCAACTCTTTGTCGAATCATTATTTGAATCGTTATCGCAACTTTCCTTTTATCATGTTACTTCAAGACAGCCTGGCGTTTCGATGTTTTAAAAGATGACGTAAAAATGTAAACTAAGCAATCTGTTGTAAAAGCGTACAACTGCTTATAAACACGAGTATTCTCGCAGCTTAAAGCCTTCAAATGAATATGTAAGCAGCGGGGTCTGAAATAACTTCCCAAAAGTTTATGTCCAATGTCATCTTTTGTTTGATCCATTCTGGCAGTTGGAAGACTTCCATAAAATTTATAATTGATCCCGATATAGGAATGCCATAATGGACATGTAAATCATTACTTTCAGACTTATATTAAAATTCAGACTTACATTAATTAACTTTTATATCAAAATTTTATGTGATGCTATTTTATAATACACTAGCTGTCTTCGTACACCAGTTATTCGTCAACCATATTATTATTATATGATGTCAATTTCCTATAAAAAATCACTTTGTATCAAAATAAAAGAATGTATTACTTTAAATTAAACTTGAATAATAAATATTCAGCATTATAACTAGTAAGTAACGTTTGCATAGTGGTGAAATTGGTTCTATTATTAAGGATGGAACTCAGGCAAGGTTTATTTAGCAATTTCTCAAAATGTTAGAACACTGTGGATCGAGTAATCATTAAATAATATGTCTAGGAATCATGGGCTCACATGTGAATGAAAAATTGACGATTTAAAATCAATTTTTGGGGCTAGGTGACTGAATCTTTAGTTTCCTAATTTTTTTTTAATATATCGATACTAATGCATTTAATGGAGTTGCATCTTTTCCCAAGATAGTTAAAATTAAAGAAATAAAAAGAATTAGATATTTTTGATTTTAAATCGTATATTTGTTGGTTGATACATTTTTTAAATTAGGTGCAATGAAGCAATTATAAAAGTTTACTTGTCCACTTTCTACAGAGTAAGCAGAAATAACGATTTTTTCCTACATGTATTTTACTCGAAATTGACATCATTTTTTCTGTTATAGTCTTGTGTAAATTTTGAAAGTGTAATGTGCAAAGATGTTTGTATTTATTTAATTCTTAAGCTTAATGTGTTGAATTTATATCTTGGTCAGGAATCGATTAATAACGGCAGAAATACAAGGCCGATTATCGTACTTCGAAAAAAGGTGAAAAATGATAAGACTATAGAAAAAAAAATGTTAGCTTTACTACTGGCATTTCTTAAAAATTGCTATATTTCAAATAAGTATATGGGCACATCTTTTTACTGGTAATTTATCAAATCGAAATAACAACGAAAATATGTCATTTAGTTTGGAAATATATGAACAAACTATACTCGCATAAGAGACCATTTACATATTTATATTTATGTAATCTACAAAATTTCTAATTGAAACCTACAGTTTTTGATAGATTTTTACATGATTCGGAATATTGAGACATCTCTAAATATACAGTTTTAGATAAATTTTGAAAATGGTTGAAAATTATGGGAGATTTTCAAGGGAAAAAAAAGTTATAAATTTCAATGAATGCAAATGTAACAAATGAATTACTTTATTAATATCTTCTTTCTTGAAGTTTCATTTCTGTCATAAATACAGAGCTCTGGTCTATTGGTTTTTGATAAATGATTAATGTTGTTTTTAAAGTTCACCGTTAGGAGCAATGAAGTATAACTAAATACGAATTCGAAATGCGCGCTTTTGTTTACAATTTTAGTCACAAAACAATAATAGTTAAATAGTATTTTCTAGATATATCGTTTAAACAAATCAAAAGTTCTGGATAAGTTTTGTAAATATTTTTAAAATAATCTATATTTTTTAAGCTGCTGAAGAATAAAAAAAGATGCTATTTTTTGAAATATGTCATTATATAAATAACATAATGTTGTTGATTTGCATTTAAAAATTTCTACCAAACGATTCTTTAAATAATTTTTTAATTTTTTATTTAAACTTCTTTTACCAGAAAAGTTTTAAATAAAAAATAATTAAATTATCGAAGAATTTTTAAGCTTTGTTTTACTTTTTAGAAAATGTGTTTTTTCAAAGTCTAGTTGACACTGTATTATTCATTTATTAGTCTTTTTTGTGCTATTATAATTTACAGGATAACCAGCAATGTTCGAACAATTCTTTAGTCTGATTGCATTGTATGCATGCGGCAATTATCAGGTAACATCAGTCTCAGAAAAAATATATGCTGACAAAATTATTCATTTATTAGCAAATGCGATGGAATAAGGATCTAAATGGGTTATGACATTTTATTTTTATTGAAACAATAAAATATTTTTAATGAACTTTTATTTTAAAGTATTGCTAATTAAAGTAAATAATAAGTGTTCATCTAAAGTTTAATTGACAGGTTGACGGAAATAAAAACCTATTTCGAAAGAGATTAACCAACTGACGATTTAAAAAAAAAATCCAAAGGCTACATAATACATTCTTGAAGAACAAGTACTTGGAATTCTCTTAAGTTTTACAGTGTTTCATTAAGAGGATAACTTAAATATTAAAGTTAAGAGCATGAAAAGACCAGGCTTAATTACAATGGTACCTAATTAGCGGGTAGTTTGAGAACTACCAGTGAATATTTAGTTAAAGTACTTAAAGACATTACTTCTGTACTCGATCTTATCCAAGTTTCGGGAAAAATTTCTGTTTAATCCACTTCGAACCATTCAAATAACAAACGAATACCATTATATTCAGTTAGAAGAACAGTTTTAGTTGAAGAAATATTCACAATATCAGCAATGTATCCATAATTTTTTCTTGCTTTTTCCGGAGATTGTATCGATTAAAAGCGTCTTATCGCAAAGTATTAGTCGAGTTTATTCTTCGTCTTAGTTCATCTTATAAGAATAGGATTGGAATTTAAATTCAGTGATGCAGCGTTTTGATTGTAATATTTAGAATTTAAATTCCTGTTCAAAGAGATTTTGAGGTAGGAGAAACCAAAGGCCGTAAAACAATACAATCTTGGTGATACGGAATTTAAAAAATAGGAAACTGAATAATACAAAGAACGAAGAAATATCTTATTGTAAAAATTACCATTCCTTTTATCTGAAAATCACTGATGTGTAATAATTAAAATAGCATTTGGCTACCTATAACAAAGGCTAACATCTATTGCACTTATATGATTTACAATTGATTATTAATGTACATCAGAATGTGATTGGATTATTACAAAGTGATTTAATTATAATTCAATTTTAGGGTTATAATAATGACTATTTGTCTATCTTCGCTTTGGAAATTTTTTCAGTAATTTACTTTTCGGAGTTCTGAAATGTCCATCCACTTCCTTTTTACTTTTATGCAAAAGAACTCGTTGTGTACGTTTAAATATTTAAGCTCGATATTTTGACAAATCTTCGCGCATAAAACTTGCCTCAGCCCAAGAAACACATTATTAGATTTATATCTTTTTGTCTGTTAGGGAACATGATTATTTAGAAACTCTTTGTGCTGGATGGATAAAATTTGGTACGTGTTCTTAATACCAAATTTGTAGATTTTTGTAATATTATGCGCGAACTCAATTCACAGGAAATCTGTCTGTCTCGCTGTCCGAATACAGTTAAAGAGATGATTACAGAACGCAAAGGACTAGATAGATAAAATTTGATATATAGGTTTAATATCCAAAATGTAGATTTGTATCAATGAACAAAATCCGAAACCAAATTCATTGCTTGTTGATCTGCACTTTTGTGTACATGTAAAGGCAATAATTTAAATAAATGAAATTTAGTTTGTGATCTTAAAATTACAATTATAACTCTGCGATTATGATACTTGTGTATTAACCGCATGTCAACGATTAATCGTCATACAAAATTCCAAAGGTTGCATCCTAAATTCTGCAAATAGGATAGTGTTACGCCAAAGATCGGTATTTCGTAGCGCTTGCACCTTAACACCATGCAAGCAATACACAATCAGTGCATTTTATAATTATAGTACGAAGCATATAACTCTCATATGTGGGCCTTTCAAAATAAAAATCTGAGCATTACTGCTATTCACGACTTTGCCTAAAGGCCACAATTTTATACGGGGAATAACACCTTTATTAGAAAACATGTGATAAGTTTTGGGTAGATCACTCACGCTAATTCCTAACAGTATTTTATATAATCACATTATAATTTTCAATAGCCAGGATTGCAAGAATTACAACATCAAAAGAAAATTCTGAACTAAATTATGAAATGCGGCTTCATATAAGTAAGCATTTTTTATCTCTTTTGTAGAAGCATTTACAAATGCTTAAGGAATAATGAATGCTTAAGAGGGGTAAATGCCTAAGAAATAACGAATTCGCAATTAAAGCTCAAGTTTCAAACATAATAAATTTGTAAATAAGATAACTTTTAAGATTAAAATAATCTATTCAGATAATTTGAAAATTAAAAATTATAAGACGTTATTAAAAAGATTAAATATAATAAGTTTTTAAATTGAACTTTTATTCATGTTTTAAAAACCAGAATTTTTTAAAATTTCCTGTTTTTTCAACTTGTTATTTATCAAAAAAAAAATTAATTTATTTTTTTATAATGTTAAGTATACATCAAATTGAAATTTATGAAACCTAATTTCAGAAGGTGCTACTTATTAGGAGACAAGTTTCTTAATAAACTAATTATTAAGCTCAGAAAACATTAAATTGATTAATTATCATCAATCTAAACTTATATAAAGCTCAATGTGTGTGTGTGTGTGTGTGTGTTGGCGCTGTGCAGGTCAGACCGTTCGACCTACAGCTATCAAAGTTGGCACATGAATACCTTGGAGGTCGGGAAAGTGCATCTGGGGTCCCTTTTTTAGAATTTTTAATTATAATTTTAATTAATTAAAAACTAACTTTCCCGCCAAAATATCTTTTGATTTCATCACCACCAAACGAATAAGGCTTCAGTTTTTTTTTCCACATTAACAAGGATAGGCTTAACATATTTTCGGCCGATTATTTCAAACGATACTGTTTATTTTCTTAGTGTTTGATGTATTTAAAATTAAACATTGTTAATTAATCGATCTTTCAGATTCATTCTGAAGTACTTTTGAATTAAAATAAAAAAGAATGAAGGAAATTAAAAATTTCTAATCTGCGTAGCGTTACTCCAACTGGCGTAGAAAATTCACGCATTTGCGTTACCATAACTGGCTTTGAAAATTCATGCATGCGCATTATATTCCGATTGTTGACAATTATTTTCAACGGATGAGGACTTGATTTAAATTATTTTTAGGTCAGTTTTATGTTATTTTTCATATATATAGGTCAGTTAGTCATATATTTTTTGTATATGCTTATAGTTTTAAGTACATCGTTTTTTGAAGTAGTTTTTTAACCTGTTTTAGACCGATTATTTTAAACGATTCTGTTTATTTTCTTAGTGTCTGATGCATTTAAAATCAAACATTGTTAATTAATCGTTCTGCTCATGATGATCTAAGAAAATTTTGTTGGCAAATTCTTGAGATATTGCATAAATTAAGAAATATATTCTTTAGTGCCCATAAGGTTTAAATGCTCAGTGACGCTGTTTTCAGTAATCATATTATTAAAAAAATAGTTTGTTTCAGTAAAAAATATTATTATATTAATTGCAGATTAATCCTTTCCACTGTAATTTAAAGCATAAATTCTACGGGAGCTAACAGAAAATTAGAGAGATACATATTACTTTATTACTGAAGGCCTTTATAATATTATGAGTGAATTATATGACTATCAAAATGTGAAGCTTTGAAATATTTTTATGAAGAAGATATTAAACTAGGAATTACATAAAATATTTAATTATTAAAATTTTAACGAGCATTAAGATTGGCAAACCGGTTGGTCGCCAAAGGCGGCTAGTAGTATATAAATATATAACTTTTCAAAATAGCATATCACTAACATATTAAACAATCCATTACAAAGTTTCATCTGTAATCGAAGTTAAGAAATTCAAATAAATGTAAGCTAAAAAAAGAAGTAAAGAAAATGCTAATGATAAATATAATTGGCATCAATGCTAGGAAAATTCTAATTTCTTTAAATATCATTTTTAACGTCTTTGTCCTTTGCAATAACTTGAATGAATAAATTGCATTAGTGCCAATAGCCAAGATAAAAGATAATAGAAAAGAAAAAGATTTCACTTGGTACTTCATCGTTAATTACTTAGTAATTACCTTTTGTCTTTATTCAGTAAAAAAAGTTTAAATCCTATATATTCCTTTGGCAGAAGTTTTATTCTACTGAAAGCTTTTCGAGGTTGCAGATTTTAGTTTTAAATTTTCGAAACTTCACCGATGTGGATCACTGAACTTCTCTTGTTTTAGCTGTTTTCTTTTGTTGCTGAAGTTCGCCCTCCAGACATGTCTTTCTGTTTTTGAAGAAATAAATATGCACCTTTTATGTTCATATGTCTTGACACCTCATACGTTGTGATGTCCTTCTTGCTTTCTTCTTGCTTGAACTGTTTCAGAATATGAATTTATACATCTGTCATTTTTGAAACATGAAGCATTTCAAAGACATGCAGGTGTTTTATTATTTTAGAGAGAAGCTGCAGTAAATTCTGTCATAATATTTATATTGCAGTGTTCCAAAACGGAAATTTCAACTTTGTGTTGATAAAACTTTAAGTTTGCTTTCATATTCATAATGTTTATACAAGTTGATTATTTTTACAATATGTGATAGAGTTCACTCAAAAAGAAAAATTTATTCATTTTCTTATAATTAAATCGGTTTATTATATGAATTAACATTTGAATAAGCTACGTAGCATATTTCAAAAGTATTATTTGAGGAAGTAACGTGAGAAAGAAATTTTGAAGTAATTTCAGAAAGTATTATTTAAGAAAGTAATTTTGAGTAAAATTTTCAAAGTTTCAAGTTTTAAGGTGCGGAATATATAAATAATCCAGAATACTATAGCCAGTATGTAATAACCTCAGTTTATTTCCTCTCTAAATTAATTATTTTCTAACCACTTAAATTCAAATTTTATTTTAACTTTTGAGTTGCGAGGTTTTTTTTCTTTTTCTTTTTTTTTTTAAATTTTATTTTATCACGCATTTTTGGGTCTAATTTTTGCTACTTTTATTTTCCAAAGTGAAGATACAGTATCACATGAACATTACACTGGTCAAATATATGCTTATTCAAGTATATCATTATAGTAAAATCTCTTTCTTGGACGAGTCCTTGGGTATTTGAATTGCATATGGCTGAAACTTTATGGAAAGGGCTGAAAATTATCATACAGCAGTTACGGATAAAGAATTTCAGTTATTCATATGCTGCGAATGACGATCATCAGTAAACATTTTATATACTAATCCCCACATCATCAAATTAAATCTATTCCAAATGCAAAAGTTTTTTTTCTTCAAAAAATCCATACCCAAAGAGTTAACAAAAAACTTATAAAAAATTGATTATTCTGCCTTTTTAGGAAGAAGAATAAAATTGTGATTTAAAGTTAATTCTTCTGCTTGTTTTCTAAAAGAACATCAAGTATGTGTAATAAATTCAATTTATTGGCATTTTAGAAATTAATTCGTTTTTTTTTCTCTACTTAGAGTGAAAACGAAAAGCACTTTAACTCCGGAATCGTACGGGTTTTTCTGCTTTCCCTACGCCTTTAGAAATCTAATAACTGCAACTTTCTTAAATTGCTGAGAATGCAGTCCTTTAGTTTTATTTTCCAATCGATGAGAACCCGTTTTTTGAAGTGATAAAATTGTCAAGTATTACTTACTTGTCTTTCTGCTATAAATTTTCATTGGAGAAATTTGCAAGGGGCATTTCTCCATGATTTCTCCAAGTAGTTTTTATCCATTATTTATCCACAAAGGACAATTGCTTTGATTCCTAGTTATAGTTCGACAATATAACTTTAAATTCGTCTCTAAACCGAGCATTTTGACTTCATTATTAGAAAAAAATTAAATATTTAATAAAATGAAAATCCTTTTCCTCCTTATTTGCATACATTATTGCTATACATATTAACCCT
>JAPMOR010101180.1:120292-185619 GCA_026543865.1 Argiope aurantia
TTTTGTGGTTTTAAAACAGGCTTCATGAATCCGTCTTTAAAGATCCACAGAGTACATACTGCCGAAAGTAATTCATCACTTGGTTCAGAAATAATGCCAAACAAAACTAACTGAATAGTAACTAACAGTTACTATTCAGAATACTGATGTACAAAAAGCCAATCAAACAAAGTGTCTTTCTGAAAGTGTCACACCATAGAAAATGCCACTGATGAAGAATTTTAGAAAGGGAAAAATAATTTGTAATATTCCAAAAGAGATAGTTTTGAAGATTAATGTTTCTCTCTCGATTAAAGTAACATTTTCTGTCCAAACTACACTGCGGAAATATTTAAATATTTGCTATCAAATTTCACAGAAACCAAACTGTTTTCATACAGCTATCCACTTGATTTAATGTTATTTGTAACTGGAAGTATATATCTAGGTGCAATATTCAGGGAAGTAAAAGCTTGTTCTACTTTTTTGGCACATCTTGTGTCAAAGTATATAAATATATTGTTAAGTAAACATTTTCTATATTGTAGAATCTTGAAAGAAATTGCAGTCCTTATTAAAAAGTCATAATTACGTTTATTATTAACTTGCGCGATTAAGGAAGAAACTGAAATACGGTTTTTAATATTTTCAGCGAAGAATTTAATGCAAAAAAGTGCTCCCCCCAAAATAGGTTCGTGTTTTTATAACAAGTCAGAAATTTCCAAATTTGGAAGTGACGCTGAAGTCGAAATTAAAAAATTGCTTGAGCACCTGCTTAAGACAGCTTAAACGGTTTTTATATCGACGTGTGGGAGTCAACCTAACTCAGAAATTAAAATGTTATTAAGTTTGAGTTTAACTGAAAAAAACATTTTTGGAACGCAGTTACATAGGAATTATCACATGTATAATGAGAGAGATTTTGTCGGACTCATAAAAGCATTTGCTATAATACAATTATATATTAAAATTATTAAAATTATATATAAATTGCAATTGAATCGAATATAAAGGGAATAAATAGTGAAAGAGATAGCTATTTTAACATTTAGAAATCTTAATTTTAATTATAAACCACGAACTAATTTTTTTCAATGAAAGAGATTTACTTTCAAATAAGTCGATATTTTTCTATGTACTTTCTAGAATGCATATTAAAATTCCGTAACAAAATTCTATGAATATGTTTTAATTTTACACCGCCTTTACTTGACATTTCATCTTCTAAGAAAAAAATTTTGTAAAGCATTGCATGGATAAAAAAAAAAAAAAAAATGCTGGCATATCTAGATATTTTAGCCATGAAGCGAATTGATAGTTGATTTTGTATTTTAATAATATAAAATGAATCCAATAGTTTACGAAAATTCCGAGTTATTACGGTACAAAACAGACTAATGTCCAACTTTCGCAAATAGCAAAACAAGCAGATAAAATAATATATTTCGTTCTGTTCACATTACGAGCGCATTATAACAAATGAGTTTTTTCTTTTACAAGAAACGGCAGATGTTTAGAACGTGTTCTGGAGAAATAGTGCTCGAACAGAATCCGTGTCTCTTTAACAAAAAACACTCTTTTCACATCATCATAACAAAGACATTCAAAAACACAAGTACGCTGAAGAGAATTCCATCGATTCCATGCTAATAGAAACAAATGAATTCGCAGGGACACCAGATGTCAGTGTGCAGCTACAAGAAACAGCTGCTTTCCAACGTGAAAATCGATAAAGACTTTATTTCCCGTATTTCTCAGAATGACACTCTCTTAGGAAATCTTTACTAATGCATCATTCAAGTTTAAGATACTTTGAAGACGAGAGACGGAGAGTTTGTATTTTATAATGGATGTGAAAATCGCGATCGATATTTCAGAGTGAATTTGAAATTGATTTTCTTGGGAGCAGTAAAATATCTTCTTGTGTTTGTCTGATACTTTTCGTAAATAACAAAGCTCTTAATGATATCTGTGTAAGTTGGTTTTAATATCTTTATTTTTGTTATATTTGGTAAGGTTGTTCCAGATGTTTTAGAATTTGGGGTGATATTATGATTTGAATATTTTTACTAAGAATATATAGGATGGTTTTTCAAGTTAAAAGGAAGTTTCTCGTATTGAGCTTTATGAATTTTCATTAAATAGATTAATTTTTCACTAAGAGAAGTATAGATACAGAATTAAAAACATTCTTTCCACTTATGGGTACACACAGTAGTGCATTTAGACATTTTGTGGATCTAAAGCTACGTGGAGGAGCTACGAGTCTCCTCTTTTAATAAATTGATGAAACAAGTTCATATCTCTGCATACATTTTTAATTTAACCTTATGTTAACGATGTATTTTAAAGTAATTTATTTTAGTATAAGTTTGTGAAACTGTTACGTGTCTTTTTTTAACTATGACTTATGACTACTTGTTTGTACACATTATTATTATTTCAGCAAATATTCAGTATTAAATTCCAAATGTTAATGAAAGAGATTGAAATTTAGCTAATTATAATACATAAAATGTATATTATTTTATGATTTATAAAATTTGAATTATTATTTTTTTTAAATTTGGTAATTAGCTTGTTTGCACTCGACCTCCTATGACCCTCGCAAATTCAAAGATTTAAGCAGCTTAATCTAGAAAATTTAGCATTTTTTTTTTCTTTGGAAATATTTTGAGCCAAAGTTTTTTCATATAAACCCTACTCATTTCATTATAAATGCAAACATAATAGTCCCCATTATTTTTCTGTGCACTTCTCATGTTTTGGGAAGTTGGACAAAAACAACATCTAAGCAATTTAGGCATAGGTCAATGACTGTAGAAATTAAATCAGAAAAAAAATCATGTCTAAGTTATTTTATTGCTCTAATTACTTCTGCAAATTTCAAATATTGCTATCTCAAGTGTTTCCTCTCCAGCGAGGCGAACTTTGGCTGCTAAGTGAAAAAAAAAATTATTCAAGTGTTTTTTCAGTTTATCTTAAATTACTGAAAAATAACACCTTCATTTCTATGAATGTTTTGAATAAAATTGTAGGGCATCAAATTATATGTAAAATTAATATTAACCTAATATGTTTTGCTGCAAGAGGAATACTCTCTCTTATTCCTTCTTCTTGCAGGAAAATATATAAAATTAATGTTCATTTCATGAAGACTTGCTTTCTCTGCATTTTTGGTGAAAATCATTTTTAAATAAATGTTATCTTTTTTTGAATAATCTAAAAGGGGAGATTCATTTATTTTTTTCCCTCTTAGCCAAATATCATCTCACTGGATTGACTTGCAGAAGTTATTACATCAATAAAACCTTAGCCATATTTTTTTCCGATTTAAACTTCGTTATTACTGGCCTACATCCAGATTGCTAAGACTCCGTTTTTGCCAATCCACAAAAGATGAGAAACTTACAACGTAATGTCAGGGACTTTTTAGATTTCTTTCATAATGATATAAATAAGGTTTGAGTGAATTAATAGCTTTGTTACTTACATTACTGCGCTATTTGCGTAGTGTTCTTACAGTCAGAAATCCATTCTGCAGACAAACGCTTATTCTGTATCATTTAGATTTTGAAATTTCTTTCTTGTCTCTTTTTGCAGAACTAACCTGCCTGTCCCTCTAATGCTCTGTAAATAATTTGATTTTGAGTCTGTTTCTCATAATGTATTTTGTGTTTTTCATTAATTTTTGGAATGAGCACGCCCATCATCAGCTTACTGTATCTTAATATTAGCTAGACTCTGCATATTTTTTATTCTGATTAAAAAGGATTGATGAATACACTCATCTCCCAATCCTTACTGAGTAAAATATTTGGCTATTTTCAAAAATATGAGAATGTAAACTCTTTTCTCATGCACAGAGTAATTCAGATGTAAAGCATCACTCTCAAAATGAATAATTCGAAGATCCATTTGTAGGCAAATGATGAGAAGGTAGTTAGATTTTTTTTCTAGTCACAAAATCAAAATTTATCAATAATGTATTCTACAGTTTAAACCCCCATATGCTTTTTTTTAATATATGGACAATATAGAGTAAACCATTGCATTAGCTGACGATTAATAAATATGTGATGTGTATGTACACTTCGACTGAAGAGCACAACTATCGAATGGAAAAAATCCTTTTTGTAGAATTGATTATATCGTTTTTGATTACATAACACAACAAGAGCAACAAAAGTGTTGCTGAGTGTGAATGCAATTGAACATTTATATTCTTCGATAGTGAATGACAAAGTTAACATATGCACGCCAATGCGAGATTGGTTGACGGAGAGCCTAGCCCCGACAGGGGCTTATCTCCGATAATGATGTTGCTCGATGTGAGCCTTTATTTCGTTATATGGGCGCGCGTCTTTATTGGTATCTTTGATGGAAATGAGTCTTGTCCTAGTCTCCTTCTTGGGATTAAGACCTTAATTTACATACGCCATTTAGCTGCTCAGTTTCTTAAATACCTTTTCACCAACAATAAAATTATTTGATGGTATAGATTTTAAACTACATTACAAACTCTTATTTCGTAATAAGGAAAAAAATTCTGGTTTCGATTCATTCAGTTATGTGCAATCAGAATCCTCTTGCATCTTCTTTTTAATTATTGAATTGTGAAATTGATCTTGACTTTTAAATTTTACAGAAAATTAAAATTCATGATTAATTTGAAATGATGTATTATATCGGATACATCTATATTTATTCTGTAATACATCTATTTACTAAAAACAAAAGAATACAATGAGTCTAAAATGTTTAAAAAAATCTCAGTACCATTTAAGAATTAAACACCGAACTCCAGGGAGGAAATTAAACTCAGAAAACCTCTAAATGATCGGAAAAGCATCTGCTAATGACATTGGTTTGCATTTCTAAAGCTTCAAAAATCGTTGATTGTTCCCTTTGCTCTAAAACGATCAGTAAAGGTTTTCACATTGCCATGGCGGTTCGCACAATGATGTGTCACGGGACTGAGTACGATGGCTTAGAAGTTTTAAACAGATATGATATATACGTCCAGGTACAGTCATTTTAACTATATCTAATAACATACATTTCAGTGAAAAGTATTGCAATTATATCTGATAACGAAGTATGCAGTGGCAGATATTATTATATTTTATATACATATATATATGGGCGAACATAATATCTGGTTATATTCATGATGTAGTTAAATTTATGATGAATAAAAGAGTTCAAAACACTCTATAGGGAAACCGTTGGAATTAGAGTTAAATGTTATTTTAATGATTATTATTTAATGATTTTTATGTTAAACTGAATTGACCTTCTGAAAGGAGGACTCAAAGTATCTGCTTAAGGTGGCAAAATGCCTAAATCCGATACTGGCAACAAATATTTGCTGTATTTTTGGGCATATTCTTCTGTAAAAGGTTTCTTAATAATATTCTTTATAATTAATTTATCTTAATTTATTCTTTGAATAGTTTCTTAATAATATAATAGCCTTCAGGAACAGGTATTTCAAATATATTTATCATAACAGATTTTTTAGTTTCAGTTGAGAATTGTCTACCATAAAATTCATTTTGGTTATATTTATTTCATAGATTTTAATTAGCAGCATGTTATGTATACTTATTTATTTAACCTTTAGTTAAAATTTTTTCAGATATGTCTAGTAGCAAAACATACAGGAAAAGTTGACATTAAATTTGATCAAAAACATGTTCAGTTCAGTTTTTACATGATTTGCATAATCATGTGTACAACTACCTGGGTAAAAAACAGAGCCACAATTAAATCGATCCTAAAATTAATTCATTAGTTTCTTTCCAACTTTTTCTGTCTAAATAAGAGCAAAGTGTCACGTTTCCATTTTCAGCAGCAACGTAAAATATAAAAATCGAGAAGAATTTTATTTACAAAAGCTATTCCTCATCGTTTTTTTAAAGTTACTGAATGCTCATTTTTTGCCAATACTCAGCGGGACTCATTAAAATAAAACACAGTGTGATAGGAAAATGAGCGGTAAAAAATGCTGACAGCGAAATTTTTTTTTTGGCTATTTCTTTTACTTGTTTATCATATTACAAAGAAATACTTTTTCGTAATTGCTCTTTAATTATTCAGACATTTAAAAATAAGATGATAATACATATTTTTCAAGGCTTTTTTTTATTGGTGGGAGATGCTCGTTTATAATATTGTACTTTTAGATTGTTCGAATAAAGTTGCTCCAAAATTTATAAATATAGCTTAAAAGATTAAATTTTTCTGTTACATATATTTTTTCCCTCTAATTGGGGCAAGAAATATTTTTTGTTTGTTTTTAACGAAGTTTTGAGCTTTTCGTAGAAAGGTTTCATGAAAATTTTTTATAAATAGAACAGGGAATAAATGCTTGTTTTCACGTAATCGTATATTAGACTTTTAAGCAGTTTTCCTTACTAATTAAGTCAGATAAAATTTATATGGGCTGTAAGTTTGATATCATTTAAAGCTTGTTGCGTTTATTAATTATTTTTAAAAATAGTTTTTTAGAAACTGTTTTTTTTAATTCATTTTTTTTTTCCTTTTTTTCAACATAACTTCTGAACATACATTGCGCAAAAACTATGTTTACATCATTCTAAAATTTTAAAATAATAGCTAAATCAGTGTCATAAATTTTATTTCCAAAGACCTTTTAATTAATTTTTATCAATTTTTCAAAATTAATTTAAGAAAAATTCCATTTTTTCACGAAATATTAAGCTCATTTCACAGTTTAATCACATCACTAGCGAGCTTTTACCAAAGTTATTTTCTTCGAACATTTTAATTTTAATTTCGCAATTCTTAATATGCGAATGCAGTAATTTAACCTTTAAATATTATATTTTAAAGTTGTTGCAATTTCTTTTATTCTTTAGTTTGATTTTGTCTTATATTTTAGCATTTTCAAATTTTTAAAACTCTCAATTAGCGTAACATTATACCTTTTTAATGATTTTTTTTATCATGGTGTCACTAAATGTATTTTTTATTTCAAACAAAACAAGATTTATTTTGCTACTTAAGTTTCATGATAATAAATTTTTATGAATAAATTTCTGTCAACTTTCATCGAATTATGAAATACGTTAGTAGACCGGCTTTTTCATAATCAATTTTTAAAACGTATCAATGGTCACTTTCTTTTTAAACTTTGAATTTTCAAACTACAGATTTTTTTTACCTCCTTTTAACTTCAAAATATCTGGAACGCACTTTTTTTTTTTTATCTTAGCAATTACTTACGTATCAACACGGCTCAAAATTCGAGCACTGGATTTTGAATGTCATCAAATATGTAAGAAAACTAAATATGCTTTCTACTAAAATAGTACGAGTGTAAATATGGCTTACAAAATCTGCTCAAAAGCAAACACATTTCACAAATGATTAAATTTATTTTAAAAAAATCAATTTAAAAATATATTATTGATGTTAGCGTTTAGTTGAGTGAATGTAGTGTATTACTCCATTACATAAACATTATCTAAATTTTATAATAACTGATTCCACTTTTTAGTAACAGCTGATATTTTTATTTTATATTAGTAGATATCAAATTAAGGCAAAAACTGTCTACTATCATGGAACCTTTTAGGTTGTCTTCTCTTAAAACTGTTAATATCCTGAATTAAAATTTAATCTTTTAAAACTGCTAAGTCCAATTTTGAAATTTCCCTTAGTCAAAAATTTATTATCAAGATCTAGGGTAGTAACTTCAAACAATCTTTACAAATATTTATTGAGTGTCGAGACTAAAAATGAGATTTAAGAGAAAGATTTAGAGCAGTTATTAGTTTATAGTTATTTTTTTAAAACTGAAGGTGTTAAATCTTCTTAAGAATTTGATTGTAGGAATTCAAAAACTAATTTACTTAAAGTACATATATTTTGCTTTTTTCTTATATGATTAGAGGGCTAATAAACGCAGATGCAGCCGCATATACACCGAATAATAAATAAATAAATAACGCAACAGCTTTTTTCCATTTTCTCGTATACATAGTATAGAGAAAGTATGATAATCGTCAAAAAATTCGAACTGAGACAAAGGTAGACTTTTCTGAGTTTGAAAAACATATTTTTGGAAAGAGCCGTCTGTCTGTCTGTCTTGACAAAGACGACTCAAAAACGCTTTGAGCTAGATGGATGAAATTTGGTTTGAGATCATTATACCAAATTTGTAGATTTCTGCCAAATTTTGATATTCAATTTTTGATAATTTTGTCAACTTTGAGATATTTTAATAACTACAAAATTAAAAGAGTAAGATTAATAAAATTAGTTATATAGTGTTAACATCTATAGCTTAGATATCTATCGAATTTTGAGCCAAATCAACAAGTGGATGATCGTCTGTCTGCCTGTATTTTCAATAACATGTAAACGCAATAATTCAAAAATGTTATGACTTAGAGATATCAAATTTGGTACGGAATTTTGCGACTACAAGTGTAGTTTTGTATCAAATTTTCATCAGTAATAAAAACTCGTCTGAAGCACAAATTCGATTTTTGAGTACTTTTAATCCCATGCCAGGGATTAATCGCCAAAAAAATCTCAAGAATGGTATGATAGATTTAGTAAAAATAGTAAATTCACGTTAAAGGTTAATACTTCGTAACTATTGTACGCTGCGATACGAGGACTCTGGGATAACATCTTTATTAAGAGAGTTTGTGTGAAAGTTTGAGGAGATCTCTCCAGTTATAAATCAATAATATTAATACTAGCTGGTACCGGTGCGTTGCTGCCACAGAAAAAATAATTTTGGAAATATCATTTGAAATTTGAAATAGCTACCTGGTTTAATTAGGAATGATAAAAAGAATGATATTTATTTTCTTGTCAATAATGAATGATATATAAAGGAGGAATTTTAATAATATTTATTCTGTTCTTTTGACATTATTATTGAAGTGCTTTAGGATAGACAATATTTTTTGATTTTCCGTCTTTAGAAAAAACAAATTCCTTGGCTGTCCGACTCGTCTGTAAACAAACAACTGGCCATGTGAAAAACATGAATTTTCAAGTGTGCGAACTGAACCTAGAAGTGACTGACCTTGCGCCTTGTTGATAAAAAATAAATGCTAATTATTGTACTATGCCTATAATCTTCGCGCAAGTGTAAGCAATAAGTTGGCAAAGTTTTATCGCAATCGGATGAACGTTACAGTAGCGCATAAAATAGGAATAAACAAACATTCATTTTACATATTAGATTTGACATTATCGTTCTTGAAATTTAAGTTTTTCGGCTTAGTTCAAATCAGAAAATTACATTCGTTGTCCCGTTAGAATGTGAGTACACACTACTAAAGGTAAATAAAGGAAGAGACAAACTTCCCGGCATGAGTTTTAAAATGCAAATGAGTGAATCAGTAAAGAAATAACACTTTTTTTATTAATGATAATTAATAGAAATTGAAATAAAATGAAATTTATATTAAATGAAATTTTAAAATTTACCAGGCATAACTATTATATTTCTTTAATCCATCCGACTCAATATATCGCATTCAGGGTCGAAGAAGTGCACCGAAATGTCTTCTAAGGTAAGATTTTGTCATGGTCAGACTATGACGCAGGACGCTACAAGTATTGCATGTTTTAAAAAGAAAATTCGTCCCAAATTTACGTCTATTTTCATGTATGGTGGTATAAATATTCCCTTGTTTACCTTTAAAATATACTAGAAAGTATTATAAATAATACAGAGATAAACTTGATGAATGAAGGTAAAGGTAGATGCCGACCTGTCTCTGGCGATTTACTAAAACCTTCCTTTTTTAGTAAAACCCCTTGCGAACAACAAAAACGTTGCTACAAAGGCTGTAAATTAGAAGAACCTAGAAGTGCCTTTTCTTGTAAAAATGATTTCTTTACTGTCTGTGTTTTTGTGTCGTAATGACTTCCGTTATCTATCCTTTATAAAAACGAGTTTCTTTACTTGATTCGTGCTTTTCATTTCCAGGACCTTGAAGAACTCAATGCTCCATCATCATTAAGATCCATGGCGTTCAAAGGGAAATTTGCGTTTGCTGTGATATTTATTCAAATAACTTTTATAGTGGTGTATGCGTTTTTTGTAAGCTACACTGAAGATGCGGATGCCTCCCATCCAAAAAACCATTTTCTGAATTCGACGGAAAGCGATTTACATGCTTTGTATCCAAGTAAGGAATATTTATTGTTATTTACATAGAGCTATACTTGTTTATTATTTTATATAGTCATTATCAGAAAGCTTCTAGCCCTTGTGTAAAGTTGTCACACAATCCTATGTTTATTAATTACGATTCATATATCATTATTTCAATATGTTCAGGTACTGAATATTATCTGTAAATTGCAAAAACATTTACATTAAAAAGGGAGACCAATAAAAAGTATTATAAGAGAAGAGAAAATATTAAAGACGGAGGCGTAGAAACGAGGCAATACTTTATATACAAATTAAATTGAATAAATTTCAAAAAATTTTGTTTTCCCAACCTTTGCTATGAACAGAATATTGCAGCCTTATTACGAAGACTAATGTTATTTTTCCCGAAAATGATTTTTAAAGGATAATGCTTATTAACTGATGACTATCTATAAATTAAAAAAAATAAAGATACTAATGTTAGTCTCTCCGCAATTTTTTTTAAAAATGATAATGTTTATTGGTTGATTTACTTTCTATAAATCATGTCATGTGACATACACGAACCTAAATCGTCTAAAACGCTTTACATGCCAGATCGTTGGATTTAGAGCTATCAAATTTGGCATCTAGTTCCTTCCTTCTTGGGCGTTAAGGGCATTAGCTCATTAAGAAAATATTTTTCAAAATTGCATTAAATTCTTAATGAAAATTTTATAAATATTTAAATTATATATAATTAGAATTTTAAATATTTTAAAATACATTAATTATATTTGTCAACAATACTTTCCATTGTCTTAATTACTGGGTTTATATTTTTTAAAAATTTCGATTTCGATAAATCTCGATAGTTGATTTTAAACTAAGTTCCCAATGTGTCACAGACTTGAAACTTCAAGCATAGTTCAGAATTGGATAACAATGCAATATTAATTCGCGTTTTTATATATCTAATTTGTACAAATTATGCAATCGATTAAAAACTTTTGTTATCGACACATAATAACACATTTTTGTTATCGACACATAACCTACTAATATTAACATAATAGTAATAACATGCCGTTGGATGTGGAGCTATCAAAATTGGCATATAGTTACTTCTTGCTCATTATCCTTAAGAAAAGATTTTTTCAAAATTATAATTACATTCTTAAATAAAATTTAATCAAAATAAATAAATATTTTAAAATTATATATAGTTAGAATTTTTAAGTACATTAAAATATATTAGGCATATTTTTCAATAATACTTTCCATTCTCTTCTGGATTAATTATTTTTTTTTTTTTGAATTTCGTGAGTCGATTTTAAACTTGCTTCCCAATGTGCTAAAGACTTGAAATTTTAAGCAAAATTTAGAATTAGATAATAATGCAATATTAATTTGCGTATTTATATATCTATTATGTACAAATTTTGGAATCGATTACAAACTGTCGTTATTATCAGATAGTGACATGCCGTGTAGTTAGTTCATCAGGAAGTTAGTTTAAAATTGCTTGCAAAATTTCACATACATGCATGACTTAAAAGCTGAAAGTAATTATTTAAATAAAAAAACTGTTTAATATATCACGCTTTTAAAATGGATTAAAAAGTATAAAATAACTGCTCCAAGTTCCATACAAATTGTTAAAAAAATTTCCGATTGTTGATTTTTTAAAATTAATTAAAATTAAATATATTTTTATTTAAATAAAATTTTAATGCCTACGTTATAATTCCTACTGAATTTCCGCTTATAGCTTAATAATTGTTACGATAAAGTCTGAAGTGATAGTTTATTGAAAGTCAAATATATATTAAAGATGTAACAAAGGAAGCATCATTGCAAGATCAGAGATTATAAAATAAAAAAAAATAATAAAACTTACAGTAAGTTAAAAATTATAAATGAAGTGATTACATGAATATCTTATAATTATAGATAGAAAGTATTTTCATTAAAAGAAAACTTTACAAATCTTCAATTTTTCCTTAATGCTTTTAAGGTCAGTGCGGGGATATAAAATGAGATGAATATATTCAATGAGCTATTGAATAAATTAAAAAAATTTGAATTTATTATTTTTTAAAAATTTATAGATTCGAATGAAATGTATGAAAATGTAGCTTAAAAATTTGAATGTCCTAGAAGTTATATCATAACAAAAATTATAGAATTCACGTCCGAGAACAAGTCAGTTTATTGAGAGTTTTAAAATAATTATTAGGTTAAGTTAATAATATATATTGTATAGTAGTTGTGATTGATAAAATAAAGCGGAAAATAGAGTCATTCTGTATAAATTAACTAATGAAACAGAATTACCTCACGAAAAGGCTATTTAATTAAGATTCATTTTTATTGAAGCGAAATTCCTTTAGTTTACATGAAAAAAAAGGAATTTTAACGATTCTTTAATATTTCAACATTAATTATATTATATCATTGTAATCGCAATTATATTAAATATTTTTATAAGTTTCTAAAATTATTTCAAGAAATTATTTTGCTTTTTGAAAGTTTAGAATTTAAAATTTTAATTTCTTAAATGCAATCTATTTGATTAAAAAACGTACCTTAGAAAAACAAGACACTATATACTAATGCAATAAAGATAGTACAAAAAGATAGCAGTGGGAAAACAGATAAGCAAGGATTATTGCACAAATATATACTGCCAAGTAAAAAAAAAAAACTTTACAAACAAAAATTTTTATCACTATATTTGACTGGATTGAAAAAATAAGCTACGGTGGAAAAAGTCAACAAGATATTATACAGAAAAAAATATTTATTTTATCGTTCCTTTCCCTTTTCCATATTCCCAATTTTCTGCTATCGCAGTTTTCGTAATTAAGAAATTCATCAATACTTCAAAAATTGAAATGCAATTTAACAATTTGTTACTTAAAAACGATGTTTTATCGAATCCAAAATCAAAGATGAAATTTTTAAAAAACGTGGAATAATATAAAGCTTTAAAATAGAATAATGATATATAAATAATCCAATTTTCCAAAAAATAAATGAGAACCTATTCTTTAAAATTAGCACATGAAATTTGTGGGAAAAGACAACACCATTAGTAACCTTTTACACAATACATTTATTTTGTATTGCAAAAATTATTCAAAAAGAATTATTTGTCATACAAAATACTGAAATACTGTAAAATAAACTTTTAAAATAATACTAGATTATACTGTAATATTTCTCGTAAAATTTAGTCAATAGAGTTACATTAACATTGTAACTTAATATTGTAATATATAAATATTTTATAAATAATCTTTAATAAAATTATTTAGAGTTTTAAATCATTAAAAAATATGTATAACTACAAGAATATTTACTAGTAAAATTCTATGCATCGAAAAATGCATTATTTATGTCAAACGATTTCTTATTTTCTAATAAATAAGACAGTAAAAAAACATTAAAAATGCCAATTTTCTTTAATTCGTATATTTTGTGCAATGACTATTTCTCTATAAATGAATATTTTAATTCTTGTAATTTTAATGTTAATATTATAATTTTAATTTTAAAAGATTAATATAATCGTAATTATTTTGAAACATACTTCTCTGGTTCTGTTTTACTGAAATTCCCATTCATAGCTCGCAATTTCAGTTTATTATTCGATAATAGTTATGCGGTTAATTATTAGTAATTTTCAAATTTAAAATATATATTAGCATTACTAAATAACTTGCGCCTTTGTTTCAGTTTTAAAGTCTTATTTTCATTTTCAAAAGCACATAAAACATTAATAAGCGAAATGCGAATCCAACCCTTCTAACCCAACACTTGAATTTTTATCCTCTCATTGAAATGTAGAATTAAAAAACATTTTGCTCACTAAATATTTGAACATTTTTGTTTCTAGTTCCTTCTCTTCCGATATCATCATAATTTAATTAAATCGGGAAGAAATGCCGTAAATTCATTTCTCTTAAATACTTGGTCCACAAAATTGGGTATTTCAAAGTAAATATGATTCATGGAATCATTTTGATAAAAATCGTTTCGTGGTTACAATTAGAGAATAAGTATTTAACTTCAGATGTCATGAATTAAATATTTTAACTAAGATAAAAAAAAGTATGCTATTTTAAAGAAAGCAACAAAATATGAATTATACACTTAGAGGATAAATTTTTTGGCTATTATTTTCTACAATAATTAAAATAATTTAATAATAATATTAGCGGGAATTTTTTGTTTTTGTTGGCCAAAAGTTATTTAGATTGTGCCAAAAGACGGTTTACCAAATTGGAATATTGAGAAGGATAATACCAAATTGGAATATTCAGAATAAATTCAATGAGAAGGTTTCATGAATTAAAGCAATAAATCAGGAAGTAATTAAAGCCACGAGCAGTTCTCATAAATTGGAAATAGAACAAGCCAAAACAAACTAATAAAAGGAGCAAAATAAAAAAAAAGCAAAACCAATAAAAGGACATTAAGGACATTAAATATTGATTCAAAAAGAAAAAACTGAAATTACTGAATACCGTATCATAAACGGAAAAAAAATGATACAGAACATAAAATGTTATATTTGAATTTATACATTGCGTATGGATATGAATTTGAAAATCGCAAACATATTTTTTACTTTAAGTATGGTTCAAGATATTGACAATTCACTTTTGGAAACTAATTTACCAGTGTCCTTGAAGAGAATGATTAAAACTCAAAAAAATGGCAAAGTTTTTTTCTTAAAATAAAGACAACGTACAGTTTAAAATATATTAACCAGACACTTACAGTTTTAGTGGCGCTGATGCCTTGGAACTCCAGATTCATAAGATTCATGTAAAAATAAACAGAAGAAAGAATCATACAAACAATAAGCAGAATAGATATAAAACTGCTTCGACCTCTTCGGAAAATCCTTATCTAAATTGTATCGCAAAAATTTAGCGATGAGGAATATTCTCGTCAAACACCGAGTAATGTGTTATGTGAAATTATGTTGTAATGAAATGAATTTTTTTTTATTTTAACAATCGCATTCATTTATTAACTTAAACTAAACATACATTTTTTGTATATGAACCATAAAAAATGCCACCTCTTGAAAACATGTTAAAAGAATACAAAAGGATCCTCATCCTGGTTTTCATTACCAGGTGCGCTACTTATTGAATAGTCTAAAACAATTTATAAAGCGTCATGTTCCATTATCCAGTTTATTGAATTGCATTAATCCTACATCCACCGAACTATTTTCGGTGGATGTAGCACTAAAAATTATGAATAAGATTAAATATGATTATTGCCTAGAGATTATGAGAACCAATTTTTCTATATTTAATTACATTGACTATTTTGATAGTTTGAAATAACTGTGGTGGTGTCATTTTCTTTTAAACCACCTAACAATCTAATTTCATTCAAAGCTATTAAGAAATAACTGCCTTAATTTAATATAGTCAATAGTGCAGAGAATAAAGACTAACATGAAAACCTTGCTTCTGGGATGATTGCTTCTGCTTGGTTGCTTGATTGCTTCTGGAATGACTAATACAAGACAGCGAGGCATTTAAGAAAAACAATTCATATTATATGTTTTGATAATAATTGTTAATATATTATATATTATATGTTTTGATAATAGTTATTAATAATCTTTTATTTATTCCTTTGATTTCGATTTGACCTCAAAATATTTTAAGTATCTTGAAATTCACGAATATGTTTAAGTTTTTACTAAAGTTGTAATTCAAACTGCAAATTGTCACTACTTATTACTCCTAACGAATAAACTCGTCAAAATGCAAAATGTTGTGGATTTTTTATGACGAGTATATTCTTCAAAGACTGGTTAAAATAACACAGCTTTAATGTGTCACAGCTTCATTCTTTGAAATGCGTTTTCAAACGAATCATGTGCATCGTCATATACATAAAAGAATTAATTGAAAAATATAATCGATTTTCTCGGCTAATCACCAAAAGCAATTGCTTTTGATTAGCAATAGATTTATTATTATTATTGCTTTAATGGATAAATTTTGATAGCATATTTGTTATTCTTACAGTGTTTCAGGATAATAAGCCATTATCTTCATCAGTATTGGGTTTTTAGACACATTTCTGAGAAAAAAAAATCTTTTTACTTTAAGTGTGGTTAAAGAAATTGACAATCCACATTTGGAGACCAATTTACCAGTGTCCTTGAAGAGAGCGATTAAAGTGACAAAAGGTAGTAAGAAAAATTGTGTAAAATTGTTTTCTTAAAATGAAAACGTACAGTTTGTAATAAATTGCCCAGACTCTTAATGGTACTGATATCTTGGAACTACAGATTCATAAGATTCATGTAAACAATAAACCAAATTAAGAATCATGGAAACAGTAAGCCGAACTAAGAATCATGGGAACAAAAAGCAGAATCATGTAAATAATAAGTAGAAGTAAGAATCATGTAAATAATAAGCAGAAGTAAGAATCATGTAAATAATAAGCAGAAGTAAGAATCATGTAAATAATAAGCAGAAGTAAGAATCATGTAAATAATAAGCAGAAGTAAGAATAATGTAAACAGAACAGATATAAAACTTAAAATAACACAGCTTTAATGTGTTCCAGTTTCATTCTTGAAAATACGTTTTTTAGGAATTATGTGCATGAAGTTATGCACAAAATAATTAATTGAAAAATACAATCGATTTTTCCCCGGCTAACCAGCTGATCGACAAAGACGATTAATGTTGCATAACAATAGATTTGTTAAATTTCTTTTTAATACTAACAGATATTTGCTGTTATTACAGTGTTTCAGGATAACAATGCCATCATCTTCATCGGTGTTGGGTTTTTATATACATTTTTGAAGAAGTATGGCTACTCTGGCGTGGGAATGAATATGCTGCTGGCAGCGTTATCCATCCAATGGACCATAATCACGCACAATTGGTGGAATACAAAAGATGGCAGAATACACATCGATATGACGAGGTAAAAAGAGACCTCATATTCATGCTTTGACTTTTGATATGAAATTAATAAATGAATTATTTGTAGATTTTTTTTCTCTGCTAATATAAAATTACTCGAGTTCAAATCAGTGCCAGATTTCCAACTAGGCGGACGAGTCAGAGGCCTCTAGGCTGAGAGTGGATCACAAAGAAGTGGATTAAAAATTTTATTTTCTAGTTGCCAAATAAATAAGTTTCATTATATTTGCTAAGTTATAAAAATATTTATAAAATCGAACATTTGTTCCAATATATTATGTGAAGCATGGATCCGGGCATTAAAAATAAGCTTATAAAAAATAAAAATTCGTATGAATAATAAAGTATGTAGATAATATTAATAATGATTGGTTAAGTTCCTCTAAGTTTCATTACATTTCCTTAGATATTAAAATACTTATAAAACCGAACATTTGCTTCAATATATTGTAAAGCACGGGTACCGGGCATTATAAATAAGTTTATAAAAACGAAATCGTATGAACGATAAAATATTTAGATAATATTAATACGTGACTGGTCAGGTTCCTCTAAGTTTCATTGTATTTGCTTAATTATTAAAATATTTATAAAACCGAACATTTGCTTCAATATATTGTGTGAAAGATGGATACTGGGCATTTTGGAATCATAATAGATTAAGATAAATTTTCACGAAGTAAAAGGGTTATTAATCAAAAATAAATCACTAATAATATATATATATATATATATATATATGAAAGGGCTGAAATGTTAAATTGATTGTGTCGCTAAAAAAAGGGGTCTTATTACATGCACTTCTAGGTCCACAAAGTATCTAAATGCATATCTGGTTTAGACAAGCGTATGAAATTATTAATATTGCGAAAAATATTGGATATTTTTATTTTCAAGGAAACTATTATAATCCTCAAAGATTCAACCCCGTGCTTTTCATAATTCATACCGTTGTTTATTTTATCATATACTACACATACAAAGTGTTGCAATCATCAAAAGTTCAACCTCAAAATTTTCATGGATCACCACGTTTTAGACCTATCTAAATCCAAAAAGCACATTTTTTAAATTAAGCCTGTCTATCTACCTGCGAACATGAGGTCAAGAAAGCGCATTATCCTCTAACCTTTAAATTCGGTATGTTGGTACTAAATTTGTACGAAATATAGACACATGAACGATCATCTGTCTGCTGGTTTATTTGCATAAATGGAAAGCAATAATTTCAAGACGCAATGATTTATATAAAGGAAATAAGTATATCGTTTTATGATTAAAATCACAAATTTGTATTAAAATTTGGATTCAACAGGTTAAAAGAAAAATATCTAAAATTAGTATTATGTTCTCTTTATTATACTATGAAAAGTAAAATGATGCATATGGAGTCTTGACGAAAGTCAAGAGGTTCATTCTTGCGAACTTGCCGTGACGTAAAAGGATTTACTAGTCCCCCCCCTTATCCTATCACCATGATATTCTTAGAGATGCAGACTTGAAAGTGCCATATTGTCTCAGATATGGGAATTCGAAGGAAGGCCACTAGTTTATCTCTTAGAGTTCGAAAAAACATATTTTTGGAATTTCATATATTATTTATATGTAAATGTAACTGAAGAATGTAATAATATAGATAAATTAAATCAGACATATGGTTTTATAACAAGAATCTGTAACAAATTTTAAATTTCATCCATTTAACAGGTTGATTATCTGTCGGTCTGCATTTATATGATACTAGTATCTCAAAAAACAATAAGTTAGAGGGATAAATTATAGGAAAATCTTTACTAGATGTAATATGTCTCATTTTGAATGAAATTCTTCACTTGAATTGAATACCTAAGATTTCTTATTTTATAAACGTATGAGAAAGTTCAGATAGTAAATATTCCTTATATTTATTAATATATTTTTTCAGGTCTTTAACCAATCTCATTTTGTTTCATGCATATTGTTTTCTTTTGATTATTTTCGACCAAAATTGTTAATTGATTACTTAATTTCTGTGTAGTCTCTTGACCGGAGAGTTTGGTGCAGCAAGTGCAGTCATTGCACTTGGTGGCGTTTTCGGCAAAGTCAGTCCTTTGCAGATGATCATATTCACATTATTCGAAGTACTCATATACACGACAAACGAGCACTTCTGCATCAAAGGTTTTCATGTAAGTTTTAATTCTCTGTTCTATTGACTATAGTAAATGAAGGCAATTATTTCTTAATAACTTTGAATGAAATTAGATTGTTAGGTGGGTTAAAAGAAAATGACACCACCACATTTATTTAAAACTATTAAAATAGTCAATGTAATTTAATTGAATATAGAAAAATTATTTCTCATAATCTCCAGGCAATAATCATCTTTAGTCTTATTCACAATTTCTAGTGCTACATCCACCGAAAATAATTCGGTGGATGTAGGATTAATGTAATTTAATAAACTGGATAATGGAACACGACGCTTTATTCCATGAATAATTCAGATAAGATAAATACAGCCAAATGGTACACAAAGGACAGCAGTTGTTGAAACTTAAAACGCAGACGGAAATTGCTAATTAAATAATAGTGCCACTCACCGTCAATAATTTACCTACTCGGTGAATACAACTCAAAATCAGTAATTCAACTAATTGAATGTTTTGGGTTTATAAATCCTTCTGACATGCAGAGTAAAATATAAAATTCTGTAGAAGAATCTCTATCTCCGTTCTTAAGACAAAAAAGCGCATAATTCTTGCATTTTCCAAAACAATTTATATCGCTATAATCGTGATCATGAATTTGGTATTTCTTAACAATCTGCAAATCTCTTTCTTAGCATAGGTTTAACCAGGCAATTCACAACAATAATTATTAATATCAATAAATATAGAACTTATTAGTAATATCAAGTTCCTTTAGTTGTATTTCTTTTTCTTTTTCAAGATTTCAGACGTTGCTGGCTCTGTATCCTTGCATATGTTTGCAGGCATATTTGGTTGCTCCGTGGCGTATGCTGTCGATAGGAAAGTTCATGTTCAAAACAATCCAAATGAAAGTCCTAGTTACGAATCTAATATATTTTGCATGCTAGGTAAGAATTATTTCAAATTATTCCTTTTAGGTAATTCATTTCGGTAATTTCATTCTTCACAAAGAATTGTAGTCTGTGGAGAGCACAAAACAAACAAATGAAAAAGTTTCGTATTTTTAAGCAAAATCAAAGTATTTGTATGGGGGTGGGGTGGGGTGGATGTAGACTGTTATAAATGAATCTGTAAAAATGGCGAAGCAAAAATCCCAAAGTGAAAGCGAAATAAAATGCATTAGTACGTCAATCAATTTGTCCCATAATTAACCTATTAACTGGATATGATGAAATATTTCAATGCAAAACGAATTGAATATAAATTAATTACCCGGTTAACAGGTTAAAATGAATGTATTCGCTCGAAAAAAGAACTTAAATAAAAAGAGTGCCTTTCTTTATTTTAACCTACATAAACAATATATATGAAAAAAAAAGTAAAGGATTTCATCGATTATTTTATTCAAGATCAAGCAGCTACATACCCTACTTTCATCATCAGTACTTATAATTGATGAAATTTGACATTTTAATGGACGCTATTATATTAAAAGTTGCATAATCATAAAAGCCTTTTTTTTTCTCGTTTTGAAATTCTTTTTACTGATTTCGCTTTTAAGTTACATTATTCGTGACAAGTAAGTTTTGTTTCTACCACAACTGATGCAAGTGACTCAAGAGTTAATTTGATATTAATTTATTAAGGAGTTTCAAAAGGCTTTTTGAGTCCGATCAAATTGATTCTCAAATATTAAAAAAAAAAAAAGAGATGTCCTTTGAATCTATATGTGAAACACCATTTATGCTTGTTTTATTTTTACATTGTTAACTATTTTATCTATTCATTGTTTCATATTATACTCCATTTTATTACAGATCTGAATTTTTTCATAATTATTGTAATGATAAAATCTTCCGTTCATACGACGCAAAAGTGGCAAAGCATCAATTTTATGTTATCGAGTATTAGAAACTGGGTTTATTTGGCGATTTCCGGATTAAGCCAAGATCACCGAGCTCCATTATGCATGAAATGCCAAAATAATTCGTACTCTGGGCGATATCTAGATTCGCCAAGATCCATAATACTACATAAGATTTCGCCAAGATGGATGGTGATGACTTTCTTTTTCGTTGTATCGCGGGGACCGTAAAAATAAACACGTACTTTTTTTAATTTCTAGCTGACATGCATACACATTATTTGTGTAAAAAAGAAATATGTAATTTGCATTTAAAATATAAATAAAAATACAATTTTCCTCATTTATATGATAATTTTTTTATTTTAAAATTTAATAACTGTTTTAATTCTATATAGTAATATACTAGGATCATCTTTTAATAATTTAATAAATTTTCATTATAATTTATGAATATGTAAACAATTAAATAGTTTATTAAAATGCATGATTACCTTTACGTCGCTTTATATTAATCTCTGTAAAGACACCTAAACGGTACTTTATTTATTCTTGAAAACACTGCAGAAAATTTTAAAATAAACAGATTTGGTTCTTTTCCATAATTTTCCTGAAAAAAATCTTAAATTATTTTTTTATAGATAACATTGAAATTCATATTTTCAATAAAATAAAGTTGAACAAAAGCTGATATTGAAGTTGTCACCAATAAATTCTATTAACTGTAACTTTTATTTTCTGACAGGAACTGTATTGCTGTGGTGCTTTTGGCCCAGTTTTAATTCTAGTTTATCAACGGGAGACGCTCAGTACAGAAGTGTCATCAATACTTTCCTCGCTTTGCTGGGCAGTTGCATGATGGCTTTTGCTATATCATCGCTATTGCATAAAGACAAAAAATTCACAATGGTAAGAATTATTTGTTCAAATTTTACAATTTTGTTCAAAGTATGCATAAGTTTTTATATTTTGAGCAAGATTTTTTTGAAGAGAAGAAAAAACTTTATTATTTGGCTTTTATCATTAATGATTCGTAACAGCAAGTATCTCTGGAGAGTGCTTTTTGAATTTCCAAGTAAAAATTCTGAATTGTTAATAACATGGACTTTTAAAATTCAAATAAGAAATCTTAAACTTATATGACACTATGTACTTCTAAATATAATTTTTCTAACATATTTTTGTCAACTAACTTATAAAAAGTAAAAAATAATCTTATGATTTTAGGTAAATACGAGTTACTAGAACACTCGAAAAGTTACGGTACTTTGTCAAAGAAAAAGCAGCATAAATAGAACTTGCTTCTCCGCATTTCTTTTGAAATAATTACAATGCGCAACTATTCATTTTTATCCTTGCCAAAACAAAGATGTAAATTCGGACTACCTGCCTTCTTTTGTTGCAACTGCCATAGTTTTCTTCACTGTTCGTTGCACTTCTTTGGAACTTGAGAATTGTTGTCCTTTAAATAAACTCTTCATCAAAGTAAAAATAATTTAGAACGAGATAAGGGAAATAAACTGATTATGGACGTACTGGAAAATGATGTTTTGGCCACGTCAGTTTACACTAGGACGAACCTATAAGCTGGCACCTTGCCATCATAAAGAAGCCTCGAATTGGCTTTCGAAAGATCTCGTTACGTGAGTTTCACCGAATAATGCAGACATTTCGGGATTGTAAAATTATTTAGTAATAGTCTGACTTTTCTAAAGAAATTTCTTGTATACAGCTTCTTGCAATCGAAAAACAACAACATATTTTGCAATGGAAGAAATAATTATGAGTTACTCACATACATTGAATGTTTTTAAACTGAGCGATTAAACAGTCACATGATAATCTTCATTTTTCAGTGAGAATTCTCCTAAACTATTCATATTTCGGAAACTAAAAAAAAAATACCTTTGTTTTTTTTAATGAAATAGCATTTTACTAATTCATTACGTAAATGCAGTTTAGACATTACCACTTCTAACAATGGTAAAAAACCAATGTCGTACAAATGCAAATGGAGTTTTAAAATGGACCAAAAAGCTTTATGAAATATGCACAACAAATATAGAAAAAAAAGCCCATAAAAACTTCGGTGCCTTTTTATCATTAAAAATTTAATTAAAATTTGGTAACCTTGTTTAGTGATCATTTACTACCCACGAAATAACTGTGCCAAATTTAATGTACCTAGGTCCAAAACTATGTTTTAAAGAGCATTTTAAACAATTTTTGCATAACGCATGAAAAATTCGCGAATGCCTTGCTTAGATTTGAACCTTGCATAATCTTGAACCTTGCATAATCTTGAACCTTGCATAATTTGACTAATCTTGCATTTTTATCGAATAAATAGTGTGAATATTTGTTTAGGATGCTTTTTTAATATCAATTGAAACTGAAGTTTGATGCAGAATTAAAGTCGTAGTTACAAAATACCAAATTTCAATTATTTAAGTCATTAACTTTGAGTTATTGCGCTTACATTCATGCAAAAGTACAAACTGACAGATGGTCAATATCTTGATGGATTTGATTCCAAATTCGATACAGATCTGAATTTTAGATGCCAAATTTAATTGCAGATTTCACCTATCTAGCTTTTTACATTTTGTAGTTAACGTTGTAACTCTGGCTAACGTAGTGCTCGAATAGCTAAACATATAGGCTTCTTCTGAATGGATTTTGTTCAAAATTTGATTGAAATTTTGATTTGCAATCGACAAATTTGGTGTGATGGTCATATATGAAATTTCATCTTTCTTGCTTTTTTTTTTTTTTTAGTTATGTTCAGAGACAGAAGGACAGAATGCCAAAAATGTGTTTTTCGAACTCTGGGACGTCTAAAACGTAAAGATTCGACGAAATTTCGACTTCTATTTTTTTTAATAATTACAATAATTTCCCAATAAAATTAAAAATTAAATTCTTTCTGCCCTCTTTTTACGTAAAATTAGAAATATTAAATTCAACGTTTAATCAACTAGACACCTTGACTGTTATTCGTTGTCATTACTTATACGGAATGATAACATAATGTTTACTAAATTCATAGATACAAATTATTTTTAAAAATTCCAAATAACAACTAAATCCAATGAAAAGAATTATACTTTAAGAAAATGAAAATTTAAGTAATTTTATAAAATTCTTCATAATGCAAGAGAAACTTTTTATTAAAAAGGCACCTCTACCTTTCGTCTTTTCACATTAATTATCCCATAATTATTCACATTAATAATTAATAACTTAAAAATAAATATCTTAAATTATAAGTTTGCATAATAAGACTGCACGGCTCTTTTATAATATTTGTTTTGGGTGTATAAGAAATGAAAATTAAAATCATTTCTTCAGTTTGGAGATTTAAAATTATTTCGTACAAAAAATATTGAATATTTAAAAAATACACATTTTCATAATCCATTTCATGCCTTTTTAAAAAAGCAAACACTCTAAATTAATATTCAATTTCCCCCCTTCAAAATATATATTGGATAATCCTCACTTCATTTCAATTGAAGCAAAATTCTTTTAGCAAAAATAATCGTTGATAAAATGTAATATATTCGTAGAATTTCGAAAAGCGGTAACAAATTAATATTTCAGTATCTGTAAAAAATGTGAATATTGAATGAAGAGGTTTTGAACTTGAGAAAATCTCATTAAATAATATCAAAGAGTATATCTTGTTTTAATGTGTTTGGATACGAGAAATCGAATAATCATTTTCTTTTCCATTAAAATTATTTTATCAATATCGTTGTTTGCACTAACATTTGAAAGATTGCTTAATCTCAACAAAAATTACTTTATGACCAACAAAGATATTATTTCTCTTTGTCTATCATTGTTTTATCGTATTTGCTTTTAACGTCAAAGTGTTCTTTATAGAATTTTTTTTTTAAAGGAACTGAAAATAATGAAACACAGCTGCATGTTTTGCCGTTTGTTTAGGAAAGAAATTGCAATAAAATCCTTAAATGGATGAAAATAAAAAAATAAGGCGTACCTCTCTTTCATTCAGTTCGCTGAGATATATAACAATAGAAAACATATTTATAGCATAATTTCTACACGTGTGCGTAAAAATGTGCTATAAAAGATAAATACCATTTTGAAATTAATATCCGATTTATGATAAATCAAATATTATTATCTGCTCGATATTATGTGTAAATAAACCTGTGAAATGTAAATACGATATAAAACCAGCCATTTTCAAACTGAAAAAAGCTAAGATGGTGTAAAAGTTGTTTACAATTGAAGGAAGAGCCAACCGAAACTTACCGGTTATACTGTTTGCCAGCGGTTTCTAAAACCATCCACGCTTTTTCGCATGCATTAGGATGAGTTTAATTCGGCAAAATAGGGGTAAGAGGAAATGAAGTGTTGTTTACAATTAACAATAAAGTAAATGCGGAAATGCTCACATTCTTCTGCGCGTCACCCTTTAATTAGATAGAATCGTCGAAAAGTGGTATATTTATTTTCTTTTTTTAAGGATCTAAGAAACGATCTACTTTTCGTTTCAGTATTCTGAGACGACCACTTTTCGACGATTCTATCTCGTTAAGGGGAGAGACGCAGAAGAATAAGCGCATTTCTGGAATTCTTCGTCATTCTTTGGCCTTGATTTCCGCCCTATTAGATACTTTCTTGTTCAATTTTTTTTTCTCGTGAATATCGTGTGGTTTCAGACCGTATTATTTTAATTCAATATGCGAGTAATCCCAGTTTATTTTATTGTTAAATGTAAACATCCCCCTCCTTTCATCTTTCCTCTCACCCCTATTTTGACGAATTAAAAGCGCGGAGGGCTTTAGAATCCGTTGTCAAATAATAGAATGTGTAGATAAAGACACTTTTCATAACAAAACAATAGAAATTAAACAGTTTTATTTATTTATCCATTTGTAATTAACCTCCATCTGTAATGTAAATGATAAAAAAAAAATTGAAATTTCATCATTTTTCACATTTTATACAAAATACGTTCAATTTTTTTTTTTTGGGGGGGAGGGGTGTCAGAATAGAAATTGATATATTTTGGACTTAAATTACACTCAATTGTTACCAAAATTTTAAAATAATTTTCAGTTCTTTTAATTCATTTAAATTTTAACATATCTTAGGGTCAGATACAGAATGCAACTCTTGCAGGAGGTGTAGCTATAGGAACCTGTACTGATTTGATGATACAGCCCTTCGGAGCATTACTTATAGGATCCATAGGTGGAACCCTGTGTGTTGTTGGATTCAACTACTTAGCCGTAAGAAGCAAATTTATGTATTTTTTCATTCATTTTTTTTTCACTTTTGCAATTTTAATTATTTTACCAGAGAAGAGTAATTCGTTTCACGAATATATGGTAGGTAGGAAAGATACATCGTTCATTCATTCATAAAGACCCGATAACTTAAACATGCTTTCTCTACTAATAATTATCCATTTCCTGCGTTGATTTTTTTTAGATAAATTGCTAATCGACTACTGTGGATTACCATATTATCACAAAATGTCTCGTGATATCTAAATGATATTATACAGCATTTAGATTATTGAATAACATCGTATAGATATTATCTTGTGTTAATATAGTAAATAATGACTCATGCCAACTGACGTTAATATAGAATATCCCTTGATAAGATGTTCCTGCCATGTATTTAGTGACCAAAGCTTTGATATTTACAACCCAAAAGGTAGTAACCTATGAACAAATATATATCGAATCACATGGGTGTCCCTGAATGCAATGGTGAATTGCAATGATTCACCGGTAGGTAGTATCATCCGATTGTAAGAAAAGTTGTTTGTACTACGATAAACATTTTTTTAAGATTAAAATTTTGTTACCTTTTGTCGGCTAACTATATTTTGGGGCATTAATTAACCACAAACAACATTTGATGCCATGTCAGTATTCAGTTGTGGCCTGGAGATGGGTAGCTCGTACAGCCTGACATTAACATGGGATATCTCATGGTAAGATATTGGGTATTTAGTAACCAAAACTTTGAATGTTATTCACTTTAAAATATTTTAAATGATTTGAATCTCGTGACGCCTTGTAAAATAATTTGCGATGATTTATCAGTAAATCGAGTCGTGACTAATGAGTTATTTTATTGCATAACAGTGAATATATCAAAGGAAAAAAAAATTCTTAAGATTAAAATTGTTTTGCTTCTTAGCAATTGGTAATATTAATTACCAATAATCAATTATTGATACATTTGTGTGATCTATCAATATTTCATAAATAACTGCGTTCAGTTACTAAAACATATAATGTCTTCAAATTTCGATTCGAAGCAATAATGTAAACATTATTTATTAAATGAAAACTTATTTTAAGAATTTGAAACAGACAATTTTAGCTTTTAATTTTTTCAGATTTTCAGTTTTTGAAAAGAAAAATTTATTTACTTTTCATATGACTAAGGAACCATATAAAAAAAAATTCTATAAATGAATTTCAAAAGCAAAGCAGGAATAAGTGATTAAATATGAAAAGTAGTTTACAAGTGATAAGCAAATCATTTGCAATGATGTGTTAATATTGCAATGTTGTTATCAATGATATTTATTTCCTAATGTTTATAGTTTCTCCAAAATAAATGATTATGACACATGAATGTCAGACACTCCAACACTATTGGCGAGAAACAAAGTAGCGTATTTTCTCTACTAATTTTACCTCCTATATAAAATATACTCTTGTGAGGAATTCTTGAAATATATTTTCTACTAAAAAGCTCGAAATTTTCTTATATATTTTGTAAATGCAAGTATAAATGCATAAAAAATCAGCATCTTAAAAAAATGCCAATATTCAAAATCCCATTTTTAAAATTCTAAAATTCACCTTTTCAAAACATCAGGAGGTGCGAAATATGTGTAACTGGCGAATTTTAAATTCTTCTAAGATTACAACAAAAATGTGCGGTGCAAAAATATATTTATAAATTACTCTTAATTGAACAAAAAGTGAAATACAATAGGAATTTATTATTTACATGGTAAAAGTATTTATTAATATTTCACCGACGAAATAATATAAAGTTATTAGCTTATTGTTTAAAAAATTAGATTACTACCCAATTCTGGCTTAAATTTCATTCCAGTAGATACCACTACAACTAATACCACCAATTAATATAAAAAGAGATTTATTAGGCTACAAAATTAAAAACAGAAAATAAAATACAGGGGAAAAAAGGACTTTATCCTACACGTTAATGATATTAATTTGTTTAAAACGATTTACCAAACTGGTACAAAGACTAATAATGATTAAAAACACTATAAGAAAATAATTTAATTAATTGTATAATTTTCTTGCAGCCTTTCCTTGCTAGAATGAATATATACGATCCTTGCGGAATTAATAGCCTGCACGCGTTGCCAGGATTTTTTGCTGGAATCACAGGTGTTATAGCAGCTTTAATAGCCAATGAGCAAAACTATGGTCACAGGTAAGTAAGAAATTTTTATTTTTAAACGCTGTTCTGTAAAATTGAGACACCGCACCGCAGAGTAAGTCAAATACTTACAAGATGGGTTTTCTGTGCTGTAACTTCATATTAAAAACAATAAATGCAAGATATATTGCAACACAAAAATAAATAGAAATGAATTGGAAAAGCGATATACAGCAAAATTTCACAGCTTAGGATATTTAAAACAATTGGACAGATGGCAAATTTTTATAACATCCTTGAAGAAAATTATAAGAATAAACCATCGACAGTGCTCTCCCCAGAACTTTTGCCTTATTTATACCACTTATAGCAATTCCTCGGCATAAAATATGGATTTTGAGTAAGATTGCTTTGCGAGCATTAATTAGGTTTACAGCGCGATAGGTCTTTGCCGTGAATCAAGCATTTTTACTGAATCTATCGTGAAAATATATATTTTAAAGTGTTTTTCAGATGGACTGAAACCAAAATTTATAAAGAAACTTTTGTTGTAATCACAAGATCATAGACAGAATTTCATCGATTTAAATCATTGCGTTTATGACTTATTCCTTTACATGCATGCGAAAGTACAAACTGACAAATGATCAACCCTATGAGAAAACATATGTATCAAAACATATGTAACATATGTATCAAATTTTTTCTTGCTCTATTCACTTTTTGTAGTAATCTCATTCACTTGCACTCGAACAGTAAGATAGAAAGACTTCCTCAGAATGGATTTCGCTCAAAATTTGTCTGAAATATAAAAATGGCTTGGGTCTACAATGACTACCAACTACTTGGTAAATGAAATTTAGTAAATTTCATTTGCTGAATTTCATCCTTACTCAAAGTGTTGTGAATTATGTTCATGGACAGAGGAAATGCCAAAAACGTGTTTTTCATGATCTCAAATGCAGAGATTCGTCAAAATCTCGAATTCGATTTTCTTAATGCTTTCTTTCTCTTTGTGAACTAAAAACTAAAATTGAATTCTTTCTATAAGAAATTGTAAAGCTTTATTTGCGTACGTGATAATTGTCCGATGCGACATCTTATGGTCACATAGTTGACATCAATGCAATAATTCATTTCATGTCGGGCACTGAAAAGATGTTTGTAGTCATGGATATCCATTCAGTAAACGCGTGCATGTTTTACATTTGATTCTCTAAACCTTTTAAAATAACTTCTTGGAACTTCACTTCATTGGGATGTGTCGTAGACTACGTCTTAATGTTTCTTTTATGTGCCATACGAAATGAACTGAAAGTAAATGTAGTGAATTTTTCACATGCTAGTGAAATAGACTATTGCACTGGCGTTGTTAATGTTACCAAGAAAAGTCACAAATCAATTATTAAGCACAATTTTTTTTTTTTTCATGGACTTTTTTTATTTACTTTAACGTGTGTTTTTGTGTGTGTGTGTGTGTGTGTGTTATGCTCAAATTGTTTCTTTGTTTACAAGAAAATTATGGTCATTTGTAATGTTACAATCGCTTTGAATGACTTTATATTTTAATTATTTTTAAATAAATTACATATTTAGCTAATACACTTCGTATCTTTCATCTTATTACCATCTTGAATGGTTACTTAGTAGCATTTTTTTACGTACGTTTATGGTCATAGGAAGTCATAACAAATTACATAGTTTCGAAACTCGCACTTACTATTCTAATGTTAAATTATTCGAATAAACTTAATGCAAGTAAGTGCATTTGAAACATTATTTAGGTTCATTACTCTTGGCTATACTTTTCTTTTTAGGCTACTCATAAGAAAAAGTGTAACAGCCGAAAAATATATCTTATCATTTTTACAAGTATAAGTCATGATAAAAATTTTGTAATCCTTGTTTCTAAATCTTCAAAGTTTAAAATGATAACTCTTGAAGTATATACAAGTAAAAGCTAAAAATAATACCCATTCATTCTCCACACATAGTTGTATTTTTACTACTTTACTGAAAAAGGAAAAAAAAACCATGTAGGTATTATATGAATGCAGCAATGCAATCGGGAAACAACTTCAATTTGACAGATTTCTAGTTTATTCTTATAAATTGTGTCTGATTATAGGTTTTAACCAGACTGAACTTGTTACAGACTGCCTACAATCCTATAAATAATTCTGAAACAATACAAACTTGCGTTTCTGTATTGTTTTCAAAAAATAGCTAAATCTGAAGTGTATTCCGATGATTTCCAATTGCTGAATTGTTTACACTTAGTTCCGGCTTTTCATTGACACAAAATTTCTGATAAAAAATTATTACCTGCATTTTAGAATATTAAATGAAAACGTATTCTAATATTTTTATGTATCAATCCGTAATATATAATTTCTTATTATAATTACTATAAAATCTTGAGATCAGGTATTCTAAAATTTTCTATGAAATTATACTTTTCATCTGGAATCAAAATTAAATTGAAATTAATTGATAATTAATTTTTGAAAATATTAAAATAGCGTTTTGTCATCGAAAAAGAGCAACTGCGTAAAATTTCAATCCTCTCGTACATCAGGAAACGAATAAAAGTCCGATTGCAAATATGAAAGAAATAAAAATGAATTATAATAATTCATTTATATATATTATATAATTCATATATGAAATATTATATTATCATTTATCATTTATTATTCATTATTATCATTTATTATTCATCAATAATAAATGATAATTGAGTTCTGAAAATATTAAAATAGAGTTTTGTAATTAGAAAAAGTAACCGTACAGAATTTCAGTACTTTAGCATCACAGGAAAAGAATGAAAGCTCGATTGCCAATATGAAAGAAATAAAAAATACAGATATGAAAGAAATTAGTTAAATAAAAGCTGTTGTAAAATCAACATAAAAATAGAACTAAATAGAAAAACAAGATGTTTTTGGAAACATAAAAGAGCGTTAAAAATTGAGAAGAAATGCGAACAAATATATGTTATGTTGGAAATAATGTAAAAAAAGAAAGATATTACAGCTTCTAAAAAGAATATAATAAAAAAAGTAAATCAAGAATTTTTGAAAATATACATAAAAAATTATAAGAAAAAAAAATCACTAGTTTTTTTTCAGTGAATATATTCGTGTTTCGTTTTCTCTTAAAATCTCTTGTTTTTTTATTTATATAATTAAATAATGTAATGTTAGTATTTGGTAAAATTTTCGATAAGCTGTAGAAAATGTATTTAAAGTTTTCTTTATGCCAAATTTTTGAAATTTCATAATCCAGAATTTTAAAAGAGGATTAAAAGTTGTAAATTATGCAAGCGAAATTCACATACTCTTTGGAATTACATGACAAGGTATACTCCAGCTTATAAAACTTTGCTCATTTGATATTCCAAAAATTAATTATTGATTTTTTTTATTATATTTACATTGTTAACTATTTTCAGTCTTTAAATATATATATAACTAAATTTCCATTTTTAAAAAAAATTACTGTAGTAATATATAGATCCAACTATTACATATTCTCCGTTTAACAAGTATTCCATTATGAGCATGGCGCCATAATTATTGATTTTTAGTTTTTAACTACTTTCTCATAAATAGTATGTCGCATTTTCTATATTATAAAATAGCGTAAAATGTTATACTTAAACATATCGTACTGTTCATATTTCTATGCTTAATATTCACAATTACAAGATCGAAATTTGCAGCTTCTTAAATTTCAGTATACTGATTACAATAAAGTAACTTACAATTTAAATATATATATATATATACATACATAACTTTCTTTAAATTAGATAACATTAAAGGTACAAGCCAAAATCTTATAAAATCCTAATAGTTTAAAATATGTTCAGAAAATTTAGGTATATGAATAAATTTTTAGAACATAATTTGCTAATAAAAAGTTGTGTTTCATTTTCTTGCTTTTTTAAAAAAAGTATTCATATTATTTTTAATTTGATGTTATGAAAGAGCGTTACACAACCAGATATAGCACGTTTTGATTCACGTCTGTCTCCTAACTTAATAAAATAGATTCGTCCCTCAGCTCTTACGTCACAGTCATCGACTCGTCAGAGCAAGACTAACTATAAATGAAATTTATTATTATTATTAGAGTTAATAGAATGTTTCTGCAATGAATCTGGAAACCTTTCAAAATTAATCCAGTTAATTTCAAACGATTTAAAAAGACAATTTCCTCACTTTATGGTATATTTTTGTATCAAACTAATATTCTACTGAATTGAATTAAAAACAGCGGAAAGTCATAATTTATTTTAAAACTGCTTATCTAATTACTGATTGTTGAAATTTACGTTTAGTAATTATAAACAGTAATGAAATTGAAAAAGATTTAAAAATTATAAGAAAATATACTCTCAGATAAATTAAAAGTTCGATTTTTTTTTCTAAAAATGTTCGTTTAATATTTAATCAAACGATTATGAGTGCTATTTACTACTATTACGCCTTTACGATTCAAATAATTTTTTATTAAAAGTTATATTTAATTAAAAAATATAAAACAGAAAAGCTGTAAATTCATTTGATTATTTGAAATATATAAAGAAACAAAATAATCAAATTAAATCTCCAAAACAGTATGAATACTTTAAAAAGAATTTATAATGTAAAAAAAGAAATAACTTCCTTGATGCTTGAAGGAAATATAATCAGCAAATTTAAAACTAAGAATTAATCATTTATTAAAGTGCTGTACCATCAAATGAATTAGTTAAGCCATTTAATAAATTGCTTCACTTTCAAACAAATTCAATGTTTAATAGCATAAAATGGCAAATTTGATAGAAAATAAAAATTTCTTCTAATTTGCTTCTTAATTAGCTAAGTGTTCCTATATTTCATTCATACTTAAAATTAATTATAAATAAATAAACTATTTCTTTCAAATGTTTTAGAAAAACTGATTTTGTTAAACGCGTTTTCAGCCAAAATAACTAAAAATAATAAGTGCGTTAGCAAAATGGCGGTAAAATTAATACAGATGACTTTATAGCTAACATTGAAAGTTCTTAGAATTAAAAAACTTTCACCCAGGAAAAAAAAAACTCTAGAAAAGCTTTCTTTATCCGAGATTGCTTTTCATTTTTTTTATTTATTTAAGACACGGAAAGGAAAAACAAAATGAAATGTGAATATTTAATCTCAAAAACAGTTTAAATGTTTTTAGAACCATTTAATTCATTAAAAATAACTTAGAAGTTTCCCAGAATTAATTCCAAAATGTTATTAAAAAAACTTTAATTTTTTTAAATGACAATTTATTTTCATTCTTCTAATTCTTTTTTTTTTAAATTTCTAATTCAAATGGTATTAAGTAATAGATTGTTTGAACATGTGATTACTTTTGTTTCAATTTGATATACTTCAAAAATAATTTTAGAAGTGTTTAAATCGCACAAGAAAAACAGGGATTTTTTACTTGTGTATTGATTAAAAAAATATATTGTATTCAAATTTGTTGCAGATAACATTTTCGATAAATTTTGCTAATAGATTTTTTAATGAACTTCGTATCCTACACATAAAGTTAAAACTTGTATAAATTTTAAAAAAAGAACCTTTATTATCCGCATTTATAATTTTTTTTTATCTTTGCATATTATTTAAATTAATCATTTAACAAAAAAGTAATATTTTCATTAAAATGCTGAATAACTTTCTACTGTAATTTCATTAATTTTCTATTGTATTACTGGCATTAATTTGGTAAGGTTAATCAATTTTGATGAACTACATCTTATCATACCAAATGAAAGTATTATTTGAAATTATGCTTCCATAATAAACGTAGACGGGTTAATTAGACACGCAAAATGACGAACACGATAAAATTCTTGGTAGTATCAGAAAAGAAAAACTAGGGTCGGGGATCCACCAACCTCTTTACCTTGAATTGTTCAATCAGGGGAAAGGCGTTGTTGACATTTTCTTCCCTTTAGGAAATAAAATTCTGTTACTTCTATTCAAAACAGATTTCAGTTCGTTCTGACCTTAACAAAGTTCACTCTGATTCCTAATTTTTAAACATTTTAAAAGCTCACCATTATGATTCATGCTAGTGATTCGAATTATCTGTCTATTAGATAATACCTTCTTTAGCATCTCTTAATTGTAGACCTCAACTAATTAATGATAAATGTAAATTGCAGATGATTCACGCTGCAGACGACATGTTATTAATTAATTAACATTGCTTTCTCCGAAATTATCAAAATCAGTTCTGAACTAGCATTAATGTTTACTTCCATTTCAGCTTGTATAAGCTATACCCAGCCATGGCACCAATGCACAATTCTAGTGAATTGATGGAGATATTGAAATATTCTCCGGATGTAGCTCCGGGTCTTGCAAGAACGGCACCAATGCAGGCATGTTTCCAATTTCTCTACGTAATAGAAGTCATGCTAGTGGCTATTTTGACCGGATTAATAACAGGTAAGAAAAGATTTTATTTTTTAAAATTTTTGTAATTGGATGCAATAAAAAAACCAGCTTTGAAAGGGACATCGAGCTATTGTAGTTCTAGTAACTGAAATGAATATCAGTCATTCCAATAGAAATGAATATCAGTCATTCCAATAGAATAAATGCTTTTGAGCACTAAATATGGTAATTGCTCAGCAGGTGTTTCTTATCGCCATTTTTACGCATTTACACAACCTCCCTTCAAATCACATTCAGACGCCGTAAAATAAAATTAATAATAATGCGCAGACAGTTGAAACTAGAATAAAAACAAATTTTGGCTGTAATGCTTATTCAACAATCAAAATGATTGCAGACAGATATACATTTTCATAGCGTCAATAATAATAATAATAATAATAATTAATATTTTTCCGTATGTACACATTAATGAACAATCAAGAAAAGGCAATGGGCAAACAAGAAATAAAAAAATATGAACTTTTGATATTCGTTTGCAGCCAGAGCTGTCGTCTTTCCAGCTTTAAGAAGGGGGGAGGGATATAACTTTACATTTTAAAAAATTGATTATTGCATTATAAATATGCATGTTAAGCATAATTTGAAAAGCTAAAATTTTAAAATGGAAATCATATTTTTAGGTTAAGTTTTTGATACGGAAAGCTAAACCTGAACCTAATTAATAGATCCCAATAACAATTGCATCCAATTAAACGACTTATATATAAATGAGAAAAATAAAAATTTTATTCGCAAAGTGAATACCATATATCACAGAAATACACTCAAAATATGCGAGATAACAAAAGATTACATAAGATAAATAATGCTGAGAATCGTACAGAGGTGATTTAATTTCTGTACAAAAACTCAACAGGATTTATCGTTTAGTTAGATATTTGAAAAATTGTCGATTGCGATGGTCCTTGAACTAAAAACAAACAATACTCCTAACAATATGTAACAAAATATAATTATATGACTTAAAAACAATTTAAAAATTTGTTTAAATTTTAGAATTAAGTTACAAAAAACAGGAAAAAAATTAAAAAATTATGAAACTTACCTATTAATTTTATTAACCTTGATATATATAAAAACTGTAAAAAGGTCTATAATTTGTGCAGGTTTAATATAGAAAAAACACATTTTTTTTATAAAAAATATTTTGAAATTTTGCAATAATTGCAATTTCTTGAAACTGCAATAGGAGATTTTTAACAACCTCGTCATTCACATATTAATACTCATTGTAATGCCTTCAATATATTTCATAATATTTTGCAATATCCTCCTTCTTAAAATTTTCAGGAATGGTAAAATCTTCGATTGCAGGGAGAAAATTAGACATACTTTCTTGAACGAGCCGACAAGGGCGTTAAAATCTTCTCTATTTTTGAGACAACCATATCCACTTGCGATTTGAAGAAACAAATAAAGGATTGCCTTTACATCGACTGGCCGTTTCAGTGAGATTTGAAAAAACTCTAACCAGTGAGAGTGGACTCCCCCAAAACTTTCTCGCGATAAAGGCGCTATCGCCAGAACGCTTTGCATAGTATTGGCGTATAATAGTTGCAAGGTATTAACCTTTGGCATTTTTACTGAATCCATAATGTCATCGTTGGCGATTATTCCCTGGCGTGCGGTTAACAGTATTCAAAAATCGAATTTTTATTGTAGATGTGTTTTTCCCACCCGATTGAATCAAAAATTTGACTCCATACCATACTTGTCGTCGTAATATCCCAAACTTTATTTGATGTATTTAAATAATTCTGTTTTTGAGTTATCGCACGTACATGTTTCGAATACACTTTTGTGGTTTTATTATGACCTTTTGTGCTTTATTATCACCTTATCAATTATTATTTCGTATCATTTTATTTGAAATCATTTGTTGTTGTTGAGCTTTGTATTAGAGAAAGAATTTGTTTGGTGTAGTATAAACTACATATTGTTTCTAAGCCATACAATTCCAAACCAAACCAAATTATAACTTCTTCAACAATTCCCGTGTGTTTTAGGTGCTGCGATTTTCCACGTTCATCGATTTAGTTGATTTTGTTAGAAATTTGACGAATAAAAAGTCCAAGGAAAAAAGCTGGAATATTTATTTTACAGAAATAATAGAATTATAGTATGATTTGGAAACCAGTGTGGATTAACGAAAAAGTTAAGTTTAAAATGAGCCCAGTCTGAAGATTTTGTTAAAGGATATCTACAAAGAGGGATTCAAACCAACAATATTTTTTTCTACGAGGGTGCCCTGACTTTCGTCCAAAAGTTAACTGCGAATGATTCGAAAAATACCATTTGACCAAGACGTTCCTGGAAAGCAAGAAATAGTAGATATACATGAATCAATCGTGATCCACGGAGCTCCCATGGCTCACGAATCGATTCAGTAACATCAACCAATTTATTATCAGAGGAAAGACAAAATTCTCGATTAATGATTTACAATACTAAATGAGTACGAAAGAGATCTATTTAATTTACGTCGGCTTACGATTAGTTTTTATTGAATTTGTATCTTTGTATTTACTGTTTTTATTAATTCTTGATCCTTTGGAACCTCTCACTTTTTGAAGCAAGAGGGGTCAATTTTTGGACGAAGTTCAGAAATCCTACAGAGAAAAGACGCCGGTTCGAATCTTGATCTGGAAATGAGCCTTGATAAAATCTCCAGGCCGGTTTCATATTTATCTTAACTTTTTTTTTTTATTAATTCACGATAGTTTTCACAATTCTGATATTTCTACAGATTATAATTTATGATTTAGATGCAGCAGCAATATGCGCTTTCTAAATACAATGTTTTCAAATCGTTTTTTAATTGGTCAATGTTTTATTTATACTACAACATCATCTTCTACATTATACACCGCATCAGATTAATTCTGTATTGTTTTTTTTAAATTCTGTATTGTATTTTATATAAAAAGTATCTTCTGTATGTGCATAGTAAATAAAATTTGTAAGTTACGGTTCTATAGAAGATTTCGCTAAATGGGGATTCAACTGTAAACAGTGAAATCAGTCAAAACTGATTAACGTTATAAAATCAGTCAATCAGATTCTGCTACTGACATTAGTACCGAGTTCGACAAAATTTATAAATGATGTAAAAAAATAGCATGTTAGTTATAATTGGGTGTTTAATGAAATATAAAATGAGAGTTCAAAAGTGAATTCCAGTTTTTAAAGATGAAATTTGAGTCAACTCCAATTTCGTATCTACAAAAGTTATTTTATTATTTAATTTAATTTACGGATGTACTCGATAATATTGCTCGAAAACTCTCCCCACCCCCAAGTCTGCCAAATACATTTAATTTAGCAAATCTAATAAAATAAAATGATTTGCGTAAATGTTTATGTTCTCGCAACTCTATAATATTTGTTACTTCCAAGTAATCTAATACCCGTTTATAAACTTTAAATGTTTTTCTTACTATAACAACTTTATTTTCAAACTTTAACGTCTGCCGTTTAACTGAGGGTTTACGGTGATATTTTTTTCCCAGCAAGGTTTCATATTTTCTCCGCTAAATAAAATTCTAGAGATAAGTAAACATTTCTAGATGCCAAAAAGTTTTTAGGAGGGGGGGGGGGATTTTTGCATTTTTTATTTCTATTTTTCAAACTAGTGGTGTCATATGATTAAGCTGATCATAACGGAATAAATCTTACTTTTATCAAGTGTATAAATAATGAAATATCTTACTCTATATTATTACAGAAATGTAAGATGAATGTATGTCAAAAAATCAAAATTTATATAGCCACGTTTATGTCAACGAATACTATTTCTGCAGTTTTAGTTTTATAGCATAAGAATGAATTTTTGTAAATTATTATTATTTTTTTTTAATTCTTTCATTTATAGCGTTAGAATTGGAGTCACGATGAAATGGCACTAATTTTATATTTTCAAAACTGAATTATCCCTTAATATACATAAATTTCGATTCTATACTAGTGGACCTGGTAATGAATTTAAGAAAAAATTGTTGTAAGATTCCATAACACTTTTAGTGATGAATTATAAATTAAAAACTGAAAATTAGAAAATTAAAAATATTCTTTTTATTGAGTTAATGAAAATCTGTTAAAAATGATTTTATTGCTTATGAAGAAAGATTACAGGATAACATATATTTCTTATGCGAGTGTTGCATTCAGGTAAGAACTTTTAAAAGTATAGTCATCTATAATGGAAGGCAGAGAGTTTGCTGCTTTATTGGATTTTGAGATCAAGAATCGCCTTGATATGTATTAAAGACTCAATAGTTAAATTTCATTTTGTATTTTTATTATTATTATTTTTATATTTATATGGATTTTGTGTATTAGTCTGGTTATATAAAATACATTTCAAGTCACCCTGGTTATAAAATAAATTTCAAACTTAATTTCTTGGAAAAAATTATTAAATATTTGTTTAATTACTGAGAAACAACTTTTTTTTTTTTGCGTCTGCTGGATTTTAAGTTTAATATTAGTGGAAAAATTATCCACTCTCGTTACAATGGGAGTTAAAATTTCTACTTTAATACTAGTCTCTATTGATATTATTTCTACAAAACTCAAGTAGCCCGGCATTTAAAACTGCACTATTTCACAAGTGATTTTTTTATAGGGTAGGTAAGATTTAAGTACAGTTTAAGATTTTTTGCCACACATGTCAAAATCGAGCCAATCGTCCAAAAACCTCGCCAAGAGTTAGCCATCTTGGATGATCATTAAAAATAATAACAAACACTTTTTATGGTCACATCAAAAATTGATAGAATTATCAAATTTGACGATTAAACTTTGCAATCGCATTTTATTTATAAGTCGAACCTTTTTCAATATGAAAAAGGCCACACGAAAAGTAAAATCACGCCAATCGTCCAAAGAACTCACCAAAAATTCATCTTGGATTGTTTCAAGAAATAGTAAAAGGCTAGTAAAGTTCGACGGCAGGCAAAATTGTATCAATCGTCCAAAATAAATAAAACTCACAAAATTTCACTATCGTTGATTGCCACATGAAATACTAACTAACGATTTTTAAAGATGGCAATAAAAACTAACAGGATTATTCTATTTGGCGAGAAATTTTCAAAAAGAAATTGTTTTAGCACTCGCATTTTATTCATAAGTAGAATCTTTCATTACAAAATTATTTTTATTAGTCGTAGATCTAAAAATATGCTATGACTAATAAAAAAATTATGAACTTCAAAATTATAAACTGCGAATTTATGCAGGAGTTGTGTATTTTAGATATGAAAATAAAACATCATTTTTAAAAATCTATCTTTTTATCTTAGGAAGCTTTTTGCGACTACAAATTTTCGATCCTGTTGAAGACAAACAAATGTATTTGGATGATCCATTCTGGGTTGTGCCGGAAATTAAGGACAAAAAGTGCAGTATTTCTAATCAAATGAATGACAGCAAAATTTGAAATGATAATAAAATAATTATTTTAAAAAATTGTAATCTTTATTTCATTCTATTGCCTCTCTATGATTTATAATTTACTCTAATATGGTTAATTTCATCAACTTTAAAGAATGTATACATATAGAGTTCTTCTAAATGCTTACCTAAGGTGCTTAGGCTTTGAATCAGATTGATGATGGTTTAGCCGCATGTTTTATATTATAATCATTTTCATGGTCTTGTGCAACCTTATGATGTTGTTATTTTTAAATAAGATATTGTTTTCTTTTAGACAGAAAAATAAATCACTCTCTTTTTTCTTTTGTATATGTTTTCTAGATAACTGTGTCAGATTATTCTTCATGATATTTGATAAAGCTATTTATCTTTAAATCTGCTAGAAAAATGAACATTTTTGCGTCTAATCCTATGATTTGAGTAGATTTCAAATCTGCCTCTTGCACTTTTTTACTTAATATACTCAACACTCGAACAACTCAAAATTTTATAATAGTTAACAAATTAATTCATTTATTTAGTTTCCACCATTTGTAGTAATAAAAAAAAAAGAGAATGAGTCTTTCTTTGCATATGTTGATATTCTACAGATAGTTTAACATAAAATTTACCAATTTATAAGATAAAAATATCTTTTGAAGGGTGAAAATGTCCACTTCGAAGTGGGTTTTTTCAAAATTTTAATTAATCAAAAATAAATAAAAATATTTATTTTTTCCCACTATAATTTCCAAAAAAATATTAATACAAAAATTATTCATTAGACAAATAAAAATTCAAAAAATTATCTTATTAATTATACCAATTTTACTAGATTTATATAATTAAAAAAATTGTGCAATTCTTAACAATAGATCCTAATATTGCAGTGGAATTCAAACCATTTCCATTGTTCCAATATATTATTTAATTGCGTGATTTATTTCCATAGTTAAAAACTAAGAAAGTTACAACTAATTATCTGCAGAATATACATGAAGAATAAAAAAGTGCAATCATAATACTGCAAAAGCAACATGCATTTTGAAACAGATTATTAAGAGATTTATCGGATTAATAGTATTATACCATGGAGATAGTTTCCATTAAGAAGACTCATATATATAATAAAAAAAATGGAAGCGTAATGTTATTAAAATAGCATGCCTTTAATATTTGAAGCAAGTTGATGCTTAAAAATTTTTTTGAATTGATCATGAACATCAAATTATGTATCAGGGACTTCATTAAAATTAAACACACTCCAATTTTTCGCAGAATTAATTAAACGCCAAAGCAGATTAATATTTTATAAAAATCAAAGCTACTTGCGTCTCTTTTAGCTATAATTTTATCATATAATTAATTATCTTTCGTGCTAGTAAAAATTCATTGAAGCTCGTAACTCACTTTATGATACTTTAATAATCGAACAATTTCATTTTTAACTAGAACCTTTGCTAACCATCCTTTTTATATTAAAAAAGAAAGTAATCGACCGAGTTTAAAAAAACGATACTACCACCAATTTTGAATTTTTTTCAAACAAATTATCTATCAAATTTGATAAAAGATTTATCAATATGTAGACAAACTAACTGGCGAAAGTGTTGCATACTTTTAAAAGAAATAATATCGGTGTAACCAAATTAATGATACTTAAATGGTGACGTAAAATAGCTATACATCTTACCTGAATGAAATTCATACTTTTAATATTCACAATATTCGGTTAAAATATATACATATTCTTAAAGTAATAAAACTTAACACTTCCAAGTTACACGAGCTATCATTTAATAATAGAAGATTTATAGATGATATAAATTAACTGAGAATTCTAGTCAACTATATTTTATTAAATGTCCTCTCCATATCGAAAAATTCCAAATATCTCGTAAGGAGGATAGATGGATGAAGTACTCATTTATCAATTCTTTCTTTCTCCAGATTGTCTCTGGAAAAAGACGATCGATGATTAGGCAGCGAACATATATTGATAACAAAAGAACCGGTAATAAATGAATATTATCTCCTATTCATGAGACTGAATGATGCCAAAAAACAATAAATTTCATACATTCATTTCTTAGTTTTTTTTTTTTTAATAAGTGCTAATTAGCTGTTACCAGGCGTTGAAATCATAGAGCTGAGATTTATATAAGCTCTATGGTTGAAATAAAAGATACTTTCATGTCAAATATTTTTAATTAGGAACATGCTTTTAAATAAAATATTACTACATTCGCCATTTTATCTTTCACATTAAAAAAAAAATTAAAATGAGAATGTCAGTTTCACCAAACGATTTTTTAAACAGTCTGAAAATTAGTTTTTAAAGAATAACATAAACTTTAATTAAGCACTGAAATTGGCAACTCAGCGGCAAATAAATAAAATAATTTTAATAGATTTAACAAAAATGACAACATGCACAATAATAATAATAATAATCTTTTCTATAGGTGGAAATTATTTATGCAATGATGTTCTCTTAAAGGAAAATTCTGAAATAAGACATTTCTTTTTAAAGAATGGCTTCATAGACTCAGCATAATTATTAATTTTATGCATTCGAAAAATACTATATCACATAATCTGTTTTCAGAGTTCAAAATAAAGCGATTTACGACTTCAATTTCCAAAAGAAAAGCACATTTGAAACTTATCTCGAATCCTTCTTCCAAAATTTTTTTTAATTGAACAAGAATGTCAAAATAAAATTTAAAAAAAAAAAATCCTATTAGGCAATCGCTTCTTATTTGGATTAATACCTCATCATTCATTTAATGCATTTTATTTGTACTAATATTTCTTTGAAATAAGACATTTCTTAATAATTGTTGTTATAATTTAATTGTAACATTTAGCTAATGAAACAAAAATAGTAACTTTAAATGAAATTCCAGTCTTTAAATTGAAACATCATAGTATGGTAATGTTTTAGACACAGAAAACATTTTCCTCTGTTTTTTAAACTTAATTCCTCTATTTTTATTTATTTTTTTAAAAATTTACCTGTAATTATATAACATCAGTAATCAGTGTGTGTATATATATATATATATATATATATATATATATATATTGCCGCAACAAGCTTGAATATAAATATAGTTACTAAAACAATGATAGCTATAATTATAAAATGGACTTAAAAGTGCTTTTTTTAATTTAATAAAATTAGAAAAAAAACTATATGGAAATAAAATTAGTATTGCTAAAAAGACCATTATTTATTGAATTACAAAAAAATTATAAAATCGATTTTTGTAAAGTTATATGTTCCGAACTTATTAAAAAAAATACTAACATTTTGATCCATTTTCAATTAAAAATCAAATAAATTTTTTTAAAAAAAATTATATAAAAATATAATCGCACGCATTAAAAAAAATCTTTCGCAGAATTATTACCATCATTGTACCAAAATTAATATAACTGTATGAATACGCAGCTACGAAAAATCTCCGCATCTATAAAATAACATTTTATTTTTCCGTTGTATAACAACATAAATAAAATTATGTAACTACACATATCTCTCTGTCTGTAATTTTTTTTAACAATTGCATTGATATTGTTAGATTATTTTTATGATATGCTAAATGTTACAATTAAATTATAGTTAACATACCCAATTTGTTTTTATCATTTTAGTTAAACAGGACATATTTTTAAAATTTCAGTAAGGCATTAAATACTACGGAATAAGTGAAAAACTGTGCAAACTTGGGATAGAGATGCAAAATTATATTGAATATATATATATATATATAAAAAGAAAAAGTATAAAAATATGGGGAAAAAAATCAGAATGAGCTAAAACGTGCTTTTTATAAATATAGTGATGGAATATCATACAGCAGCTAATTTTTTAAATGCAAAATCTATTTAAATTTGATTTAAACACTTTTCAATATAAACCATTTGATGCCAAGTTAAAAGACATTTCCCATAAAAAATCCAAGTAAAAATCGAAGAATCCTGAAAATGGTAACTTTTCTAATCTTGAAAGTTGTGGCGCCCTCTATTGACAAAAAAAAACATTTGCTTTCAGATTCTTTCAAAGCGTTAATAACTATAATGATATATATATTAAAAAGTAAAGTCTTGTACAAAAATGGGGGAGGGCGATTTGCTAATCATAGAATGTCTGTAGCGTAATTGTTCATTATAAATTATATTTTTGAATCAAACATGAAAAGAAAATAGAAATTTGCTATTTTTTAATGAGTACATTAATAAGATGATTTTTCTACATAAAATATGTGATAAAATCGTTTTAATATAAAAACTCAACTGAAATTTTATATAACATTTTAATCAAGAATTTTTAAAATTTAACATAGATGCTAAAACATTTTTAAAAAACACTAGCACTTTCTTTTACGTTTGGTTTTTACCATAAATTAATTTGTTTTTAAATTTTTTGGGATTGATTTCAAAAGCACTTAATCTGGTATTAGATGAAACAATCTTTTTGCCAGAATTGTCCACAATCTGTATTGAATTAGTATCATTCTGTTTCTTATTGTATTGAAATTTCTGAGAATAAAAGTTCTGTTTCTGTGGTGGTTGTGAACCGAAAGATTGTTGCTGATTATTTTTCCGTTTTTTCTTTTTCTTTTTTCGGTTTGTGTCAATTTCAACAGAATTTTCACCATAGATGGATTTTGCTGCATTTTGCTGACTTATTGAAGAATCTGTCCTTATACTATTCACAGTTTTTGGCTTTTTCATCGAAGATTTATTTGGCTGTTTAACTGAAAGTAAATCTGTTTCATCAACAGAATTCAGTTTTTTCTTTTTCACCACATCTTGATTATTGTCAGTTTCTATTTCATCATCATCATTTTCAGCGAAACTGGATGATGGTTCATTTTCCAAAGATTCAAACTTCCGCTTTTTCTTCTTACTAATTACATTTTCACTCATTTCAAATTCATCATAAGTCTCTGTAATAGAAGCATTCTCCTGTAAGAACTGTGATTTCTTTCTTTTCTTCTTTTTATTACCTTTTATATTACTTTCATTCATGGCATCAGGTCCTATAAAGGATTCAATGTTTGGAACAGATTCACTGTCTTCCAAGGTTTTCATTTTATTCTTCTTCTTTTTAACATTTTTTACCGAGTTTTGGTTGGTTTCGGCTTCAATATCCTCATCATTATGTTCCTGCCCTGACGCATTTTGTTGCATATCTTCTTCACTGAATCCATTTTCATTTTCATGCAAATCAGGTCTGGGAATTGCTTCCAGCAAATTTGTTAAAGATTTCTTCTTTTTCTTTTTACGCTTGGTCTGATCGCTTACTTCAATGGATGAATCTGGATATCCATTAGTATCTAAGTTTTCGGTCGACAAGTTTACATTTTGCTCTGAATTCGTATTTTCTTCCAAATTATCTGAATTTTCAATAGTTTTCTTTTTTTTAGATCGTTTTCTCTTCTTTTTCGATTTTGTCGCAGCTTCATTAGAATTATCTGTGTTTGTCTGTGAAATTTTTTCTTCTTCAGGTGGCGTATAAACGCTGGCCAAAATCTTCTTTTTCGTTTCGAAATTTTGTGCTTTCTTTTTAAATGCCTGAACATCATATATCTCATCTTTATCGTCTCTGTACTGACAAGTTTTCTTAACAGAACACCAACGATTTAATTCTTTGTCTTGAGCGGCCAAAATTTCATCAATGGTTAAGCCAAAATCATTCGGAACCACCTTTCTATATTTAAATCGCACAGGCATATCACCGATTATGTCTTCATAATCTAATTTAAAATATTCGTCCAAATACTCATCGAATGATTTACCATTAGGATCATACAATGGTTTAGGCTGTGAAAGTATTTTAGCAAACAAGGACTTTTTTCGGCCCTTTCTTTTTTTATTATTAGAAGTTGAATCAATCATTTCCTGTTCAAACTGAGATCTGAAATCTTTTTTTGAATTATTCTCTTCTTCTTCACTGTAACTTTCTCCATCATTTTCCTCCTCTTCATCTATTGCATTCTGAGAATAATTCATCTGATCCCTTGTCCAGCGATCCCAGTTTTCATCGTCTATCTCCTCGTCATATTCAAATTCTGGTTTTTGTTCCTCTTCTACATTGTAATAATCCTCATTGAACATTTCTCTCATTTTTTGATCATGTTTATCAGGATCAAAATCACTTTCTATATCACTTTCATCCAAATTCAACTGATCTTGTCCACTAGCTTCCTTCAGTTTTAGAAACTTTTCCTCTATTTCTTTTCTTTTTAGAGCTTTCAGACGTTTAAGTTCTTCTCTCTTCTGTTCTTTCTCTTTCTTTTTTCTTTCTGCATATTCCTCCCGTTTTTGTTTTCTTTTATTGTTTTCTCTTCTTAATGAATCCCCTATGGTTCTAGGGTAACTTTTTATAAATTCTTCATCAGGCTCCTCAAACCTAAAATTGTACTTATGCTCAAATATCTCTTGTTTCTCCAAGTCTTTTTCATCCTCGTTCAAGAGATCGATATCCTGCGTGATTTCATCATACATTGGTATTTCGCCCGGTTTATCATCAGTAAGATATCTTTTATTCAAAATATAATCCCTCAAAAATTTTTCATCCTCGTCTATTTTCGGATCATTCCAGCATTTGTTCAGGAACAGCAAATCTTTTTCTGTTTCTAACCACTGCTTATAGTCAGCTTCTTCCTTTTCTTCTTCAACTTTAGTTTTTGTTCTGACTTGAAACAACTCATCTTCTTCGTCAGAATCTGGCGCTGCTTCAATAAAACTTTTTTTGATTTCTTCTTCTTCCTTATTTGTCAAAAGAGGTCTCTCAGGCAATTGTTTATTATCATCATCATCTTCTTCATCAACAAACATACCATTTTGTTCAAGTACAATTTTCCTTTCATAATCTTTCATAAACATTGGCTTTTCTTTTTTAGCTTTGGGTTTCTTTGAAGTAGCTTCTTCTTTAAAAAATTCAGTGTTCTCATCATAAATTCTAGGATCTTTACTTTTCAACAGACTTAAGGTCTTGAGGAAATCTTTTTCGATTTCAGGCTCCTCCTCTTCTTCACTCTCTGAAGAGGAACTGCTGATTTCTTTGCTGAGATCTTTCAGTTTCTGGAGTTCTTCTTTATTTCGCCATATATCATATCTTTCGGCATAATTTTTATTTATGGTAAATTCATTTCCAGTCTCTTCGTCTGACGAGTCATCTAAAAGCTTCATTGGGGGCCCCATTTTCTTAATGTTTCAAGGTTCTGCGTCAAAGCAATTCAATAGAAAGATCACTTCAACTAATTATTAACCTGAAATATACTGAAAAACAAAATAAAAGTTTGAAAACAATGAACAAAAAATAAAGTTAATTTACTAGATAATAGCATACTTTAAAATCTTTATAAAAACACTTTAAAATCAAATATTAATTTGACAGTATGTAATGGAATCCTAAATTTTATAATATGATACACAGATATATTTAAAAAATTGAATAATCAATAATTAATGTATTATAAATAATTCATCGAATTTTTTTACAAAACTTAATTATGAATTGATTTGACTGCATAAAATACACAAAAGAATTAGGTAAGATTAAATGAAACAAACCAAACCAATTAAAAAAACAATTATATTAGTAAAGTTTTAAATAATTTAACAATATAAAATATACAAAAGAATTCATTAACATTACACTGCACAGAGTGAGAAAATAGTAATATGTTTTTCACCATTTAGAAGAGAAAGTCTGCAGTTTATAATCATGCTTTTAACTGATAGTGACCTGAGAAACTGCTAATTTCAGTTTCTAAAAAAAAAAAAAAAAAAAAAAAAACTTTGCAGAATCTTACCTTTTTTTAAAGCATGCCACAAATTTAGCAAAATATTTACATTAATATCAAATGACAATAGAATCTTTACCTGGATATTTATTCTTCAACTATTCAAAAGAGCATACATCCGTTCAAAATAAAATGCAATGCAAGAAATTTATTATGCTTCAAATGACAACAGAATCATTATCTGAATATTTATTCCTCAACTATACAAAAGAGCATATATTCATGCAAAATGAGGTGCATAACTTGTTAAATACTGTAAATATTTTTAATAATTCATATATGTGTGAATGTTTTGACAATATAATTCACAAGGAAGATTTGCAATGATAGTGAGAAATTTCAAATTAATATTGCTGAAGTTATAAAAAGTTTTTTTTTTTTTTTTTTTTTTTCCCATGACATGAAATTAGTTTATTTTTATTATTTTATGAAATAACTCTATAAAAAAGTTTCTAAGGCATTGTAAAAGATAAACAGCAAACGATAAGCAGAACAACAGAAAAAAAATGTTTAAGTTCTATAATTCCAGAAACATCCAATCATGATATCTATGTCAATTATTTTCACATAATATATTGAGTTAGCGGAGCTTCAATTACTTTAAATAATGTATTAAACATGTTAATGAGCAAAGTGTTACATAAAAAGCAAAAATAAATACAATAAATATAAATAAATAAAAAATAAACAAAAAGCAAATGGTGACTAATGCAAACATTTATGCAATAATATAGCAATTTTAGTCACAATAAAATATATTGGCACTATAATTGAATTTAAGAAATGTTTTATAGAAATGTTGTCATAGAAACAAAATTTAAGAGAAAAATCAGTTTAATTTTAAAATTAGAAAATTAAACTAATATTTATTAAACAGTAAGTTAATTTAAAAATGACTAAATTAGTATAAAGTAGTTCATTATGCAACTGAAGCCTCTTTCCAAAGTTGTCAAAAGTAAGCATTTGCATAATATATTTACAATATACTGTTTCATTAAAATACTGAGCACAAGAAAAATAATACCATTAAGGATAAAAATTATATGAAAACAAATTAACAGCTGAAATAAAGATAATTTAAATTTGTATGGCAGAGAATTAATAAATAGCATGTTTATGCAAAAAATGGCACCCCTAAAGGAAATTTAGAAAAATAAAGCACTTTATAGTTAAATATATTTTTGGAGATTTTTATTCCTTTAATATATAATATAATTTTTAAAGATATTTAATAACTTTTATAACAAAAAAATAATCAGTATTTTTGATAAGGAAATTTCTTTACAGTGAATTTCAATAACCTTTTATGATCTGGTGATAATAGCACTTGCACTCACAGTTTTCTAGATGATAACATGATTTGAATGCAAATGAAAATGTGAATTAATTGAACTAGATGAAATGAATTTTTTTTCTTTTTTTTTCCATTTTTTAGTTTGGGCTAAAGCCAGTCACACAAAATTCACAAATTTCAACAGCATTTAACTTATTTTTTATAAAATTATACATAATTATATAGTTGACATCAAATATGCATTGTAGAAAAATAAGTAATCTCAACAGGTCGTGACAAATTTAAATCACTAATCATGTAACTCATGTACATACATAAAAATTATCTAAAAAAGGTGTCTAATTCAGAATTAAATCATTTGGGGGAAAAATCATTATCAAGCTTTTTCTAAAGTTTTAACTCTGAATGATAAATATTAGATAAAATTAAAAAAGATGTCAGATGTGAAGGAAAAAATTAAGATTGCTAGTTTTAAAGAAACACTTTCATATTGAAATTCAAGAAAAGCAAATCAATTGTACAGCAGAGATGTTCATATTAAGATATTAATGTGCATTAAATATGAATATACATCTAAAACAGTCCTTTGATTTGTTTTTGATATGCAAACAAATAAGGTACAAATGCATATGCAAGTCAGAATCACTTGAATAAATTAATATATAAAATTGGCATAAAATTCAAAGAATTAGCAAACTATAATTTCCTTAATTTTAGATTCCTCACATTGCACATGTCCAAAGCATAACTTTATTTATTTTTCAACAATTACTGCAATAGAGCTTCAATTATATGGAGCTCTTTGAAGCAGATAAAGTAATCCTCCAATAAAATTTTTCAAATGAAAGCAGCAAAACAACTAATATTAACAGTAAATATATAAATAACAGTAATTTTTGTTTTCAAATGAAAGCAGCAAAACAACTGACATTGTTAGTAAATATATAAACAACACTAGATATTAAATAAATACATTATAAGTAACTTTCATGTTTTTTCTAAGAAATAACCTTTTATTCATAATTATTTAGATCTGGTATGGTCCCAATTATTCCAGGTAATTAGGAATTCCATTGCACATACTATTTTTTAATGCACTTATTTATAATTATCATGAATATGTGTGATTTAAAATCAAGAGGAATAACATAAAAATGTCTGATAAATTTTTTGACATTAGATGATAAATCTGAGAAAGCTAGAATAACTCATATGTCTTAAAATGGTTAAATTTTTTCAAAAAAGTAGGAAATTTATATTTTCCTCAATTTTTTCACAATTTGCATAAGTGAATTTCACTTAAAACAGCATATATTTATCAGGATTTAATACATATGTGGCATGACAGGTATTTTAAAATATATTTATGCCTAATCATTTTTCTTATTTAATGCAAAGAAAAATAAAATTTTAATTCCATGTCTATTGTAAATAAACAAACCTTTATAGACTTTGCACAATGAGAAAGAATCATGCAAAATCTAAGAAAAATATACAAGAATATTTAAAGCAAAAAATATGATAGAAGAGACATGAGTTTGTATTTAGAACCAGTAATATTTCCAGCAATCTACGATTTGAAAACAAGTTAGTGGAATGGAATGCATTAAAAGGTAGCAGTAACAACTGAAAATAACGATAAATTATGAAGAATCTACATTGTTTAGATCATGAAACATTATTCTGGTACAAGTTAATTATTTCATTATTAAGAAAAAGTTTGGAATTACAAACTGTCACATATAAAATTGTATTTGGAAAGAAGAATTTCTTTAAAAAAGATTTTGAAATTCATGCATCAAACTACTGTATGGAAGAAAATAATAATAATAATAATAACTCTTGAAACTCTTTAACAGATATTCTCTGAAGAATGATAGATTTCTAGTTAAGCAAACAATTAGCAGAGAAATCAGAACATGTATATAAATATGTACATAAGAAGCAGGAAAACGCACATTGTGAGAGAGTATTGAGCTTTTAAAAAAGAATCTGCAGACACAATGTTTAGTTTAGTGGTAAAAATAATAGGCCACATAAATCAGAAGTTATCTGAGTTTTGGGTTAATTAATTATTTCTAAATGTAGATTAACTAAAAATTATTACATGTATTTGTTACCATTAAAGTGTATAATTCAGTTATTTCATATAACTAGGTATTTAATGAAATAACTAGACTCAGTTAAAGTATATAATAGATGAAAAATTTCATACTTCACCTAGTTATTCTATGAAATAACTACTAATGATAGACTGCTAAAAATGAAAAATAAACAATTTCAAAGTTATTTTGTAAATTAATTGATTATTTTGGCATCTGTTATTGCACAATTAACTTTTCTACTCCTTGAACTTCAACTCCTTGAATGCTGGAGTAACCAATAGTCACATAGTATTTTTTTCTGTGCTGTTTTAGCACTTCTTACTTCTGCTATCAAAGTTTATAGTTTTTCACGAGTAAGTGCATCACTGTTTTCCTTTGTCCTATGCTTATTTAAAATACATTCAAATCTCTCTTGCATTAAATATTTACAGCTTAGTCTCCCATTCCTGCAGAAGTCATTGCTTCAAAACAGGTTACAAAAATATTTGTTAATAATCCAAAATGTAAAACGCTAATATAAATACAACGGAATGAAGCATACACACACACGTCATTGCAAAGTAGCTATACACGGTTCAAAGAACTTTTAAGTGCCTATTTCATACTTTAGCAATCAAGTAATCGTTATTCTATAGAATACCTAGTTAAATCGTAGAATTCAATAATTCTATATACTTTAACTGGCTTGTCTAGTTATTTCATGAAACACACAGTTATTCTATGAAATAACGGATTTCATACTTTAACAGTAACATATATACATAAACAATTTTAAAAAATTAATTGATTCTAAATTCATAAATTCTAAAAATAAATCAGACTTGAATTTAAAGAAGATACCCTTTCTACAAAACATTTTATTACTTTAGGAGAAAAAACAAAATCAAGAATGTAATTTATCTACAGTATCTTATAAGATAAACATAAAATAATGCCACTCTGCACATAATTAACTACGGCACAGGTATATCAAACTGCATATAACTATATTACAATTTTCCAAGGAATGAGAAGCTCAATGAACAATTTACCAACTTGCATAAAAAGGATAAAAGTTTACAGGTGAACAATTGTATTATCCATTAAATAAGGTTAATGTATCACAAATGTTGGTTATACTTGCACATTACAGTATAGCAAAATTTGTTATTTCAATATTTATAAATAAAAAAAGAATCACAATGACAAATATTTAATGTATGGCAACAATCTAGGTGCAATTGAAAGAAATTACAGAACATATACTTTCAAGCATTTTTAAAATAGCTTTTAGTCTAATATGTTAGTCTAATAGTTAGCAAATATGAAAATAAAACAAAGATAATAAGAGTATTGAGTGAGATTGGAAGTTTTCTGCTTAGTAAATATTTAAATTTAAATATCATATTATAATAATTAAGGTATTAATAGCAATTTCAAAACACTTCCACAAGAAATCTGAGCAGTGGTTTAGATTAGAAAGTTATCTCATTAAGTAGAAAGTTAGAAAGCAGTCATAGTTAAATGATTTGCCTCAGAAAAAAGAGTTAAATGACTTGCTATTTCCATTCGGATGAGATCTAGATAAATTAATTATATCATTAATTTCAATAGGTAAATGAAAATTTTCTTAAAGTATAATTGATGAAACTCAATAATAAAAATATATAGAATTGCTTGATATATGTGATTTAACTATTTTGTCGGGTCTTGCTAGTTTTAAATCTGTGAGATTTTGCAAAAATACATTTAATAAAATAATAATGATTAATTATGAAAGAAATAAAAAAAATGTTTCTGCTACAATGCAGTATTCTAAATATTTTAAAACTGTGTTTTGCCAAGACATGTAAGAATCAAATACAATATTATTTATTTTAGCAACAATATCGTTTTTAGAGATTCAAGATAAATAATAACATTTTACAGTATTATTAACAGGTTTTCAAAATGAACACTAGAGCTTTGAAGATAAGTAATATTTATTAATTTTGACAAACACTGATAAATGAAATTTAAAATATATGTGCATTCCCTACAAGTGTTCATTGTGAGTGCTATTCATCATACAAAACACATCAAGCCAATAAACAAGTTTTCTCCATACACTGAACAGCAAATCTAGAATAATTGATGCAACAGTTGCTTCCTTCTTGATTCTCAAATCAGGTGGGCAGTTGCTGCAGAGGCACATATGCACTATCCTTCATAAATAATTGAAAGAAAACCTTCTAGATTTCTTAAACTTATACTTGAAAGATTTCATCACATGAACAACATTTTCTTTCTTTACCATTCTGTACTTTTACCTTTCAAAGACATCTAGTATTTCAAATTGATAATATCCTCTATATAAGTTATTATTACTCAGACTTAATTGCAACTGAGCTTACTATGGAAACTAAAACTTAACTGCTATTGCAGATTTACACTTTGCAAACTGCAAAACACAGAGGACTTTTCAGATTGGTAATTACTATTTTTGTTGCTAATGATTTCATGCAGAATAGGTACAATATATGAACATATTGAAGGCATAATATGACTACACATATAAAATTATGAGCATAGATACAACTGAAGATGGCATATTTCATCTTTTAGACTAGTAGTGAAATATAACTGATAACCTTATCTAAGAGTAAACAAAAATATAATACTCATTTTGAAGCACCTGATATCAAGTAATGATAATAAATGTTAAAAGTAAATAAAGAAAAATAAACAAGAAGTGTTTTGTTTGCTCTGAAGACAAGCCATAATTGTATACAAAAATTTTCACAGTTGTGATACTTAAAATAACATGAATCAATTATATGTCATCAATATATGTGTGATCAATAATATGAATTGGAGCAATAACTGTTTATTTTCTAAATAGAATATGTTAAAATGCCATATGCATATTGTAGAAATATGGCCATGAAATGTCATTCTTTGTGATATCACAATTCCATAAATCATAACTTTCTAAATTCAAAAAAATGAATATATATATATATATATATATATATATATATATATATATTCAAGTTAAAAAGCAGCATTTCATAGCCCTCGTTTAAAGCATTTGGTTGTAGTCATAATTTGTTATGAAATATAAAGATCAAAATTTTGAAAGAAACTGATAAAGATCTGTAAATCTAAGCAAAATTTCCACCATTTTTTAGAATTTTTTTAGAATAAACTTAATTTTAGATATTCTTATCTAATGCTAAGTTCATTTCATGTTAATTAATAAAATTAGAAACAAGTAAAATTGCTATTTTATAAATTAGAGTTAGAATTGATTTCCCTCTTTTTTTTTTTTAATTCTGTAATCTTCATCTTATTGCAAATAAGCTACAAATAGTAATAAGTAAATTCTATTGAAATTAAATTCTTCTTTCATCATTCTAAATTTTCAATTGCTAATTCATAATTCTTACATATCTGAATAAGTATTCAAAACTTTTCTTATGTTCTAAAATCTATAATTAGTAGTTTTTGATGTTGTATGCATTCCAAAATTAAAGATTCTCATTTTATAACAACAAATCATTTGAAGTTAAATTTTTATAGAAAAGATGATAAAGAAATAAAAATATTTTTAGAACAATGGCCCCATACGTATAATTACAATACTAATTTGAAAGTTTCTGAACCAAATTTGATGTTGCAAAGAGAAGCAAACAGCAAAATTGGATACCCATATATAAAGATGTTCTTTCCTGTACTTCTAAGAGGTATCAATTCAAAATTAATGCTATTCATGAAGATAGTTGCATTAAAAAAAATCAAATGGTTTTTGAAATCTGAGCTATACTTTGCTCATTTTAGTAAAAAACAGATAACATAGGTGTGTAAAATAAATTATACAGCGAGGAAATTTTAGATTTGTAAGCAAAGAGATCATAAATGTACATTATAAATTTAACTGACAAGCAAAGAAATCATAAATGAACATCATAAAATCAACTGACAGAATTTACAAAGAGATAATTTAATCTAGGTGATTTTGATGTAAACTAACTGTACTAAACTATTATAATAATGGTATGATGTTTCATGGATATTTATAAAATTAGAGAAAAAAAAGTGATGTAACAAAATATCATAAATGAAGATGAAATTAGGAACAATCATATATGAAATACGATTCATTAAAAAATATAAATGAGAAACTAAGTTTTTTTCTAATCTTTTTATAAAATAATGTTAAAGAAACTGAAAGTTTGAATGCAAGATATAAGAAACAAAAACAGATTGCACCTTAAAATGCATTTATATGTTGTAAATGTTTCTGTAAATTTAAATATGTCGATTGAAAGAAAAATAAGTCTTACCTATGAAATGAAATACATCATGTTAATTTCTATTTATTTTCATCATATAAATCTCTCTAGTAAATTCTTAATCATGCATGCCAGAACACAGTTTTATTCATCAATCTGCTTCAGGGCTATTTAATCAAAAAATATAACAATCATGATAGAGACATTACAATGAAAATAAAGCTATCATATATTTATCATTTTATAGATTTCAAAATATTATACAAGTACAAAAAATTTTTCATATATAAAAAATATAGTCTATAATCATTAACAAATCTACAATCATAACTATATTCCACAAAGGGGAAAATGGACACAGTATTATAGTGAATTTCATTTTAAAGCAATAGCAACATTAGTTCCAATTTATTTAAAATTATGTCAGTCATTATTTATAGAAATCTATACGTTTTGGTAGTATTTATGCCATTATGTACTCTTGTTTAAGCATTTCGCAGGCAATTTTTCACATGTTAGATGTAAAGTGTTATGTTTTCAATTAAATTCTCTTTATTCATGAGAAATTTTTACTTTATGAAGAATAATATTTTTAGTAATAAAATTAATTATGTTTGGGTATGTGGAATACCTAATTAGGTATGTGGAATACATAAATGAAATGGGACAAACAGTTACATATATAACAAACATGTTTTACAAAATAATTTTTGTTATTCTTAATAGCACTGCATTTTCCATTTAAAGGTTTTTAAAGATAACAAAAAATGAATTGTTAAATTATTTTAAAAACTTTTCCTCCATAGAGGTTTGCTTGTCTTTTTATGGGATGCTTTTAATATATTATAAGCTTATATATTATAAGCTTTTTTAAATATTAATTTTTGCTTACATTTTGACTAAAATATTTAAATATGAGAACAGATGGATTTACTTAATAAAAAATTAATCATACATAAACTTGTCAAATGTGGTATTTTATTTTAAACCTGCATAAGGAACCATTAGATATTTGTATACTTCAATTCAAATGAATTTTACCAAAAGCCCATGCCATTTACCATTGAAACTATAATGCAACACTTTTCTCAACAATGGGGTATGTGTTATAATGTCCATCACAATAAAAACAAGCACTGGAAATAATTTTTTTATTTGAACAATATGTAATGTGTATATAAAAGGCCAAGAAAAACTTTAAGAACCTTGTTTGTCACCAATGTATATCTTGGTACCACACCTGAAAATAAAAACTCATCTTTCTCTATAAAATGTTTTATTGAATATTTATTCCATAATTTTCTAAAGACCTTTAAGTATAGTATTAAGTCTTTAATTTTTAAGCAATTAATAACTTCTTTTAAATGCAAGCAATATATTGAAGACAAAAAATAACACACATAATATAACACAAGAGTACTATAATACAAGAGTAGTAATATAATCTATATCTATACTTATAATAAAGCTCAATGTGTGTGTGTGTGTTGGCGCTCTACAGGCCAGACCATTCAACCTATAGCTACCAAATTTGGCACGTGTATACCTCGGAGGCCGGAAAGGTGCACTTGGGGGTTATTTTTTTGAATTTTTATTAGAATTTTATTTAATTAAAAATTAAGCGAGACTTTGGCATGTTTCTGCTATAACTTCCAAAAATATTACCGCACAAAAAAGATTTTTACATGAAGTTAAAGATCAAAAATTTATCTTTTAAATGATACTAATGTTTTAATCTTAAAATTAAATTTCTATTTTTAATGAATTTTTAAATAAATATTTTAACTATATTTTTCAACAATTTTTTTCGTACAAAATAAAAATAAAATTTAAGCTGCACGAGCACGTTCGCATTCATGAGAAAAAATTAGCTTTTTTCAAAGTGTTGCCATCACATTGATTGAAGTTCCAATTAAAAATAAATTAAATCTTTTTGGAAATGAAATCTGCAAAAATATAATTTTTGGCACGTGTCTGTAGGAAATGAAACAAATATGAAATATTATTTTTTCTAAAAAATAAATTCAAGAAAAAATATTTTATGATCTTTTACACTCTCTATATTATTAATCCAATAAATCAGTTTTATTTTAAGGCAAGTTTTGTTTAATATGAACAGGATATCCATTCAAATCAGGGCCACACAGCTAATTTGTAAACTTTTAGTAAGACACAGATCTGCTAAAATCTATAAAATAACACAGATCTGCTAAATGGAAAATTATTATATTTTATGTAACTTGATTAACTGGAAAATTATTATATAATCTGGTCATGGAACTGAATCATCTGAATTTTAATTATTCCTAACAAGACTTTTTACCTTTTCAATATTTTGATAGAAGCTTGTCAATTTGATTTTTGAAAATTTTAAACCCCTGATATTCTATTGAATTGCAAGCCACATCATTCAAAAAGTTGTTTGTTTCTATTAAGATTTTTTTATTGTAATATTATCCCCAAAGAATCCAGTTTTAATTTTTCTGATTTTGACATAGGAATCTTTATTTGAAAGAAATGCTATTTAGAGTTTTTAGGCCTTCAAAATCAGAAATTTTTATGGGACTGAAAATTTTCAAAATGCCAATGACCATCCTTTGATTTCCTATGCTAAAAATGGCAAGGATGGGCAATCTCTATAGAAGAGTGTAAAAAATAGTTGGATAATTTTGTTAATGGCACGAAAAAATTTCTGTATGAGATGCTGGATCTTTGTTGCATTTACATTTCTTTACCTTTGTACCTTTTTTGCAGTCATTTTCATTTAAAGGCCATCTGGATCAATCTTATTCCTAATAATTAAAACTCACAGTACTTTTAAGTAACATATTATATTGTAGATGCTAATTTATTAACAATTTCATATACCTTTAACATAGAAAACACATCATTTAAAAATTAATAAGCAACTCACAAACAGTTTTAAAAACTTCCATTTTAAGACGATCAGTTGATGCTCGAGTTAAACAATTATTGCTATCATGTTTTCATAATGTTTACATAAACTCCAGCTTCACAATTTACTGTGAAACTGGATATTACTGTGATATTTAATGAAAATATTTTTTTTTCATGACACTGCACAACCTATATATTTCAATTAAAACAGTTGTATTTTGTAAAAAACAATTATCATAAATGCATTTTAAAGACTTAATAATTATAGTATTATTACAATAAACATACATCAATAATTACAGAAAATTTGAAGCAGAGATCAGAAACTATACTACTTTATTTATAACTTTGGTTCCCATATGGAAACTGTTTATACTCACTGAATATGGGTATATTTTTTTTTCTTTTTTTGTTTCCAATCTGTGACGTTTAGGTGGCAGATTTCATAAACTTTTCTCTCCAATAGACCACTGGTATTTTTTTCTAAAATTTAAAATCAAACACAATAATTAATAGATTACATCTAATAAAACACTTTTTTAAATCAAAACTTTACAATACAATTTAAGCAAGTAAATATGAAATTATTTGCATTAATTGCCACGGATTTAAAATTCGCACATTATTAGAAGCTACGAATACGAATAAACAATGATTACATATTGTAATATTTAAAAACTACATGCACACATATCGATTGAGCTTGCGTTTAAACACACACACACAATTTAATGGCTTGTATAAAAATCTTTACTTTTAATGCATGATTAAAGGCATTAGAAGTGAAAATCAGAGCAATTACTGCTGGTATTTTTTTTGATCAACAGTCGTGGCGATTATTAAAATATAAATATATCATTATAATTTTAAAAAGAAAATTATTTTACCAGTTTTACCACATGCGTTTTGTTTAGATGGAACGAAAAGCTGTAGTCACAGTTAAACAAGGCAGAAACTCAGCTGGTTAAAAAAAAAGTTATATCGCGATGCAAACCTGAAAGTTTATTCAAAGTCTCTAAATAGTTATTCAATCTTATTTACGATTTTCTTATTTTTTCTTAGACCTGGAAATAGCAGAAATATCTTTTCATATATTAAATGCAGGCATCTTATTTTAAAAATATATTTCTATTTCACAGTGGCAACAACTGGCGCTGTTTAGTTTTGTATTATCTTCTGACATTTTGCAAAAATTGATATTTATGTTTTTTTCTTTGCCGGCTAGGCGAGTGAGACTTATCTCGCCGTTGAGTAATCGCATAATTGTTCGTTTGAAAATGGTATGTTGAAATTTATTTTATACATAAGTAAATGATGTATTGATATTCTCATGCGACTTATACTTCTTAGTTTAAAACTTTGCTCTACTTGTAAAAATTATAGCACCTGTTTGAATGGTTGGTGAACTTCTCTGTTTATTTCAGCTGATCATAGTAATTTTACCATAAAATAAATTTTTGTGTGAATTTCAAAAATGTTTTTTACATTTAATTTTATTAAAAAAATAATTTGTAAGATTTCAATGTGTAAGCCAAATACCATTTCATACATTTTTCTAATCTAGAAAACCACAAAAGATAAAAATCTGTAATTTTTTTTTCGGACATAGCGTGTTATAATAATTATATGTTAATTTTAAGTCGCTTTATAAGAACCTTTTTATTATTCTTAAATACATAAAAGTTATTGTAAAATTAAGTGTAATATTATGATTTGATATAAATATAAAAAAAAATAGTGGTTAGTTATTTGTATTTAAAAAAAAAATATTTTAATTTGTATTTTAAACTATATAAATACTGTTTTTCATGAAGTCAACTGTGTAACAAATGCAATTTTTAAAATTGTTTTCTTTGCTTTAAATGATGTATTTAAATATGAATTTTTGCTCAATTCAAAATTAACAAGTTTGAGTATGTGTGTTTTTTTATTACTAGAAATAATACATTCATGTAAGTGCTGTTTACAATTGGAAATATAAGCAGTAAATAAAAACGTATCATTTTGTCCATATATAATGAATCCTAACCTCTTGTCACCAATTATAGAAATACTTTCATTTAAGAAGTGAAGAGATTGCTGCTAATTTGCAAAACAATTTAAGAGATTCAATAGTACAATTATCATTTTTCCCCATGCATTTAAGTGATAACATACTTTATAGAATTCATGAGAATATTTTTCAAGTCATAGTTTGGGATTCTTCAAAATAGCAAAATGTCAAAAATTTATGAATGATTTTTATACCACTAATATATAAAATGGTACAATAGATCAAAAAGGCCTTAAATTTTTCAAAAATTATATTTATGGAAAAAATCATGACGGTTATTTTTACAGGTACCCAACATACTTCTTTCAATTGTGTCAGTACAGTAAAATTACTTTTATTATTTTTATGAGTAGAATTTTAAATATATTCACTGTTTATAAGGTTTTTTGCATAATATCAAAATCATCATCTAATTATATTAATATCATATTTATTTAATTCTTCCTCTATTTTAAATCTATTTTAGAATTTAAAACTATTTTATCAAACCTAAATTTATTCTAGATTTATATTTTTGGTAACATAATTTGTTAAGTTAAATATCTGTCAATTAATCACAGATAATAATGGAAGATTTAGTTAACATTTATATTAACAGTAGATTAATTTTTCAGTTGTAATTCTTATCATTGCTTCACAGTTCAAAATTTAATAACTTGTTTCCAGCAGCTATAATTAAGAGAGGATTAAAAACCAAATCCTCCACTTTTCTTGGAATTTTGCTTATAAAATTTGGTCATAATTTCTTACTATAAATATTTCTATAAAATGAATCTTGCATTAAAAAGTTTATAAAATTTTATTTAATAGTAGTTCATGAAATATCATTGAATGATTAATACTAGGTACATTTCTCAAGATCTTTTTATCTGGTTTATCTTTTAAGGTTCACTCATCATAAAATAGATAGGAATATCAGTTCCTTTAAAACTAAAGCCCTGAATCTAAATTGTAGCTCATGCTAAGAATGATTCGGAAATTATCAGATATTAATTCTAGTACAAATGTTTGCCTTGCTATCTTATTTGAAAAACATGAGATACATTTCCTAACAACCTATGGTAAATTTTATCAGTGAAATGATAATCTTTAAAATTGGCTTGAAACCTTAATTATTTTATCTTATCTTTCATCCTTAATCTTTTAACCATAATACCATGCTTAAAGTTTTATGCCCCCCTCCTTTAATTTGCTTAATTTTAGAGCTATACAATTATTGAAAATGTATAGCTACATATTATTGCAGGAAAAAAAATTATAGAAAAATTATCACTTTCTTATTTGAAATTGTTGTGTCAAAAAATTGCTTACAAATAAATTAGCCATTTAAAAGAACTAAGCATTTTGTCACCTTTCTTAAATTTAAATAGAATGCTTACTGATAACAATGATTTACCACTCATTTTTATGTTAACATGGATCTTATTTCAATAAAGCTTTGATGTCACTTAGTTTTATAAACTAAAGAGCAAAGTATAAAACTGATGAATGATAGTTTTTCTTTGATTAATGGAATGGATTATTTTAGTAATTAATGATTCTCTTTTTATCAGTCATAAAGAGATTTATAAACATATTAAGCAGGTACAAAAATAAATAAATTACAATAATTATCAATAAGTAATTTTCAAATATATCTGAAGATTTCGTGCACATTATTAGGATTAAAAAAAAATATTTTAATCTAGAACACCTGCTTTCTCTATGAATAGGATAGTTAAAATAGAAAATATGAGACAACATGGAAATATCTTTGATGAAACACATTTTAGGAGCAGCTTATTAGATCTTTATAAAGTAATGCAAACTCCCTTGCATATTAAGTTGGGATTAATAAAGTTGATTATGAAAGTAGTTTGGAAATGGAACTCGATTTAAGTATTGTTGTTGTTGTTTATAATGGCACTTGCCATGGACATGGATTTTAAGCCAAGGGAGCGTCTCTTGTTTTTTAGTAGCGCCAACTAGGGCCAAGAGTACGTCTTAGCTACTCATGCATCACATTCGCTTTACAGGGGGGCACATTCACACATCTCACAGATAGAACAGCTGAAGAACAACCATGCTCGAACCCAGGGTGCCCAGGTCACGGGGAAGACGCGCTACCCCTATGCCAGGACGCCGGCCTATTTAAGTATTAATCAACATAACTTCTCGGGGGGAAAAAATGAAAATTGGATGTTTATTATGACAACAGATCAGGGAATTAATGAAAGATAAAAATATGTTGAAGGATGTATGATTTTTACTGAAAGATGAATTTGAATTAGCGTTAAGAAAATTGGATGTTTATTATGACAACAGATCAGGGAATTAATGAAAGATAAAAATATGTTGAAGGATGTATGATTCTTACTGAAAGATGAATTTGAATTAGCGTTAAAAAAGTTTTTCATTCTTTTTTTTTTTTTTTTTTTTGCGGAAGAAAAAATTTTAATATGTGCAATATCTAAGCCTCATGGGATAATAATATAAATCTTTAGGATGCAGGATTCAAAATTAGATCTTTTTTTCAGAAAAACTTGGATCAAATAGAAACGATAATGTTGATTCTAATTTATTTATTTTTAACTTTTGATTGTGTAAATTATAGTAGGTTTCAAGATAATGTATTTATAATTTTTATATTCTATACTTTATTGTATGAAAATAAGACAAATTAATATACATTTCATTGATTTTTATTTATTAATATGTGTTTTGTAGAACTTGAAATCAATGCATGATAAATTCATCTGATTGACAAATTTCTTAAGTTTCAGAACGGGGTGTGATAAAAAAAAATCGTATCGTATTTGTATTTTTCATATTTTAAATTTATAAAAATCACTGAATGAAATTTACAAAGCTGCTTCTTTTTTTTCTTTTCTTTTCTTTTTTACCTGTGTAGTTGTCGAACTTAAATTTCAAAGACATTTTTTTTTCTTCTGAAAAAGGATCAGTTCCTTTTCCCTGCTATTATTTCGAAAACCACTATAGTGGAACAACAAAATTAGGTGTTTGGAAGTGCTATCAGATAAAAGATTAGCCATAAAAACATTAAGAAATCAACACGGAGAAAAAAAAATACTTGGACACATATTGCAAATGCAGTAAATTATCAGAAATCATTTCTGAAAGAACAGAAATTTATAAGCATTCAGGGCTTCTTCCAAAATAATTTTTTTTCTTATATGAAAAAAAAAAATGGTTGATAATTACAATGCAATTAGAGAGACTCTTGCCTATTATTTTACCTTGCAAGGAATGAAGAATGGCGAAGGCAGTGTTACGGCGAAGGCAGTGTTGTTATAATCATCAGGGTTCACTTTTCCCAGTTAAAGCCATTCTCCCATTACATATAATCCAGTATTGGAATAAGAGAAGAATTAATTAAGTAATTAACTTGGATACTTAATCTACATAGTTAAGATTTTTTTTTTTGAAATTTTTTCTGCTATAAATACTGAAAAGGTATATAGATATGATATTATTAAAGATAAAAGTAATAGTTTGGGAACAACGCACCTATTTTTTTACAATGTCTTACAACATTCTTCTACTCTTTTAACTTGGACTTTGGGTGTTGTTCGACCCTTATCATTGCCAAAAACTAAAAATACTAAAACATTTCATACATAGAACGAGTAGTCAGACGTTTATACGTTAAGCGCGCGATTTGGAACTTCTTACTCAAAAAAGCGCTGCTAAATGACACTGACACACACACACATGTATACTAGTTTCCTTTAATGGCCTGCTTGTTCGCCTGAATTTTAGTTTTCCTTTCTGCATATTTATTAATATGGAATGCATTTATTTAAAATTTCACCTTTATTGTTTGGTAAGATTGAAAAATATGAATTTAATGGAATTAGTGTTGTGCAAGTTATTAGTGCGTGCAAATAAAAACAATATGTATGCTATCAAATTAAAGCACAAAATTGAATGATTTGATGGAAAAATGACATCGTTCTGATAGAAACTGTTTATTTGTTTAAAAAAACATATATAATTTCTGCATAGAAGAGAGAACATTTCCCCCCCCCCTTCATCCATCCAGTACCGGTTGTTAGGTTATTTGGTGAAAAGGAAATGATTGCCATTTCCTGAGTACTCTATGATGGCTATCGGTGAGTGGGGTCTTGGGGTTTAGGATTATGATTTCCTGGAATATTTCTGAAAGATAAATGTCCTGCATTCGTGCTACTTATTGAAGAAACCTTTTTCAGAAAGGGATACAAAAACAATTTTCTTATAAAACGCTAATTCTGTTTCCTAATTAATTCTTCCATTTGTTTAAATTAATTTGTGTCTTGCATAAACTTCTAATTCGTATATTCCAAAGATGTAAATCGAACTTGATACGACAGTTGATAACTTTTGTATAATTTTGTATGGAAACCTATTTATATAAGATTAAATAACTGTTGTGTAAGTTTGCAGAAAGATATGACGTTAGTCGTTCATTAATTTTCAACTTTGTAGGGAAAAAGCTTTT